>WUQG02414784.1:0-15857 GCA_011317285.2 Androctonus mauritanicus | reverse complement strand
TGTTTAAAAGTTTATGTTAGAAGTGCTGATGCTATAATTTTATAAGATATGAGCAGTTTCCACCTCTCTAGCCAAGAGCCGCTCTCATGCAGCAGCCTGGGTGATAGATACGGCTCTATGTGCAGAAAGTAGATGGGTCATTCCAATTAGGGAGGTCCCAGGGAGACTTCCGCTCCGGGCCTCGATAGCTGTAGATCCTCCACTGTAACGCAGCCCTTAGAAAATCGTTAAAACATAAATTGGTTTCATAGAAAACAACCATAATTGTCTTAATATCAGGTTATCCCGAAAGTAATATTTTTTTTAAACTGTGCTTGTTCAAACATGTCTCAGCTTGTCTAAACATGAATTTTTAAAGCTTTTACAACGTTGAAAGAGTGTTATCGATTCAAATAGAGAATATATACTTAATTAAATTAACAAGTGAATTATCCAACAAAATTTAACTCTAAAAACAGCATTGCTTTTGGGATGACCTGATATATATATTAAATCTATACTAGTTCATTGACCGTAACAGGACTTCTATCAGATAATTAGATAAATCAAGGTCAAATGTCGTAGTAAATACATTTAGTAAACTAATCTTTTATATTATCCTCTAAGAGATTTACATTATTTCTAGCCTATTATTTTTATCTGAATTAAATTTATTTTAAGAAGATATGACGTAATATTACGCTATATTTTTTCACATAACAATAGACTATGCTATAATCTAAAAAATAAATAAGTAAAGTATAAATGGAGGTTCTATTTTCAGTAGAGAAAGGAGATGACAAAATAGTTGTTGTTATGTTCTTTTTTTATTATTTGCTACATCCATTTTATTCTTTTACATGAATAAAAACTGCAATATAACAGATTTTAATATTGCTTTTCCTACAAAATAATTTTTTGTTCCGCGTTTTTTCAATATTTTGATAGAGGAACTAAATTTGTGTTTTCCCACAAGAATAACGCTTCCGTATATCGTAAATGGCAATTTTTTAGAATCGCACGCCCACGTTTATAAAGGGCTTCCTATACTTGACACGCCCACGTTTATTGCCCCCTATTACTTGACACGTGGGATATTGTTTTGATTTATGATCTAAATATTTAAACGGGGAAAAAAAAATAATAATAATAATTAAAAATGCACTTATAATCAAGCCATAATATATTAATAAATTCACCTGTTAAACTCTAATTTAAAATTTTTAAAAAATCGTTTGATGCTAAAAATTATCTAGTTCTTTAGCATTTAAAACGAGTTTATTCGTGAGTTTAATCAAATTATCATTTTTAACGCTAAATTTATTGTAATTTATTCATCTAGTTAATCTATATATTTATTTATTTTTTTTTTTTTTGAAATTTTCTTGTTTATGATATTTTTAATGTGAATATAATCAAAATATTTATTTTTCCAATCAGATTCCTATATAAATCTTTATTGAAAGAATAAAATCACTTTAACAGCACTTGAGCCATAAAATTTCGTTTCCATACGCATAATGAACAAAAATTGTTTATGATGTTTACAATCATTTTCTGTTTATATTTTATTTTCTTTCTTTCCTGTAATTATTTACAATTATTTTAATAATATATATACTATTAAAAGAATTGTAAATAATTACACAAAAAAATAAAATAAAATATAAACAGAAAATTATTGTAAACATCATAAACAATTTGTGTTCATTATACGTATGGAAAACGAAATTTTATGGCTCAAGTGCTGTTTAAGTGTGTAATTCAAATACATATATATTTATTTATTCTTCTTAATCGATTTATAATGCTGCAATTTTAAAAATATAAGAATATTTATTTAAAAATAGCACAAATTATACAAATCAAATACTCATTTTTTGTAACGTAACTTTCAGTAAATATTTTATGAAAAAATATTAAACTTTTAATGAAAAAAAAATTTTTTTGTAGGTATTGATAAAAAGAGAAAGGCATTCGATCAGATTCTAATTCTTTTTTATTGGATACATTAAGGAGATATATATTATCGAAGATATATATATATCTACATATAAGAAGATTCTATTGAAATCATTGGAATAAAAATAAAATTTTAATTTTAAATTTTTGTATACGTCATTTTTTTTCTTCCTCTTTCTATTTTTGCTTCAGGAATTTTGTTAACGTTGAAGTTCAGTAAATGTCAGGAAATGAATTTTCAATTCCGAACAATAAAAAATAAAAAATATTAAAAATTTATTGAAAAAGTGTTTTCATATTTTCAAAATACTGTTATTGATACGCGGAATATACTTTTACAAATTTTATAACTTATTTACAAAAGCATCGATTTTTTTTTTTTTTTTGGCATAAGAAAAAAGTAATTCACTTTTTGCAGTTGCTTTAACTACGTACTGCATAAACACGATTTAATTAAAACAGGTGAAAGTTTACAGATGTAAATATGCTGAATTTTCAAAATTTAACGTTTAAAATTATTGAATAATTAACTTTAAATTGAGCGAATCAACAGATTAAGAAGATTCAATACAGAACTTTGTATTTAACTGTTAACTCTATATAATACTGTTAGCACTGTATTGGCACGTTTTAAGTATATAATCACGTTAACGAAGAAGAGACCAATTAAAATATTTTATAAGTTCGAGTAAAAGTCCGAAAGTAAAATATTTTTTTATATAAAATTGCATAGAAATACCTCTTAATGTATGGTTTAAGTAATCAAATTTTCATATTGATGATATGCATAACAAACTAAATTTTGATATTAATGATATGCATAACAAACTTAATTTTTGATATTGACATACGTAACTAAATTTTGGGTATTGATGACATACGTAACTAAATTTTGATATTGATGACATACGTAACTAAATTTTGATACTGATGACATACGTAACCAAATTTTGATATTGATGACATACGTAACTAAATTTTGATGTTGATGATATGCATAACAAACTAAATTTTGATATTGATGACAGACGTAACTAAATTTTGGTATTGATGACATACGTAACTAAATTTTGATATTGATGATGTCCCTAACAAGCTAAATTTTGATATTGATGATATATGTAACAACACCATTTTTATAAATCAAATTCTTAAAAGTATATCTCTGACGGAATTGCTACTGTTGTTATTTGTTTTATCAAGTACCCATTTTGCATAATGTGTTTGAATATTATCAGTTATTTGTTAGCATTTTTGACTTCTAAAAATGGCGTTTACATGTTATTTTTGTTTTTTATGAACATTATAGAGAGTGTTCAGAAACTGTGCATCTTTATATATCATAGTAAAATAGGTGCACATTTACATTCTGAACATCCTGTGTTTGGTGCAATTTGGCTTTTGGCTAAGTAAACCAAATTAGTATATATATATATATATATATAGCCGTTTCCAGTACTTATTATTAACTTTTGATTTTGTAGAATTTGCAAAGAGAATCAATAGTTTATGCAATTCGACGAGTTCGATTTTAATTCGGGCATTAATCTTAATATTAGATCAGTTTTATTGAGGATTATATAAGATCATTCTCAAGTTAATTCGAGAGAAATTCGAAATTAGCACGCCGAGTGTTTCCATTAAGAAGATTACCTTTAAATTTATTTCGATTTATACTGGCCCGAGTTATCTGAAATGTTAATATATTTGATAAATTAATTTTAAAAGTTATTTGCCTCTGTTCGATAGCATAAATCTATTCACAACCTAGGCATGAATCTTTAACGTGATCGAAGACGATTAACCTGGTTATCAATTAGTAACTCTGGGGACACATATAAAATTAAGTTAGACCTTTCCAGATTTGAACAGACTGCTATCGAACGGAAGTAATTGGTTCGACCTCAAATTTGCAAGTATGTGATGCCCATAAGAAAACAGTTGAAGTTTGTAACGCAATAGGATTTTGCGTTACAAACTTCAACTGTTTTGGCGTGAATTATTTTTTTTTAAGAGAGATATTAAATATATGAAAAACAAAACAAAAAAAATGCTTACTTTGGCACGAGAAAACAGACATTAATCGAACTAATTTAATTTTTTAGACTTACTCTACATCGTCATTGATCATCAAAGACTTGTATATAATCTTTACTTCGTATTATTTGTTTAAACTTTATTATTTTTTTAACGATAAACATTATCGAAAAATCTTCCAGAATAACAAAAGTTCGAAATAACTTCATGCAATTGAAAATCGATAGAAGAAAAATATATAAAAAAAAAAAAAATTGTTACTTGCGGAAATGCAAAATAATAATTTCTGTTTCTAACGTAAACAAATTCTTTACAACTTTATCCATTTATATTTATTTGAAACTATTGTTTACAAACGTTAAAACGATTTTTTAATCGCTTACATCAGATCAATCGTAAATGCGATCTTATGTATACATGTATCAGGGTAGATAATGGATAGTTATCACACTTCTGTACATTTTTAAAGCATTCAAAGACATAATTTGACTTTATGAATAAATTTTTATCGATAATATCCATACTAATCTTCCAAAATCCGATTAAAACTGCACCTCTGATAAAAATAAATATGATCGAAATGACTGGCATAAAAATTGGTTAAATGGTATAAAATTAATTATTGAGTGGTCAGTTAGTGGCAAGAATTTTTTTTTTTTTTTTTTTGCCCAACTAGTTTTTCCTAACTTCCCAAACAATCATCTAACTCTTGCAACTTGCTTCCGGTTTTATTGAATGTTGGATCTGATTCGTGAAGCCTGCAGCACAACATGTTCTCTGTCACCATGACAGCAATCAGGTAGAGGTCAGATGTCAAAGATTTACTTGTTACTTTTGGCCGTTTCTTTAAGTGTTTCTATTAATTCGATCATTTCCGCTCGAAGTTTCTTTTTTTTTTTTTTTATTTGAGCTTTAAAAAATATTAATGCAGTGCATCGTCGTAACAGGTTTTCCTCTTTTATAATTTGTGTCGAAAGTTCTTTTATTTATTTTTCTTTATAAGCTTTTATCTCGGAGAATCAAAAATTGACTTTAATTCACTGGTTTCCAAACAATATTTTGCCTTACAAAGAATAAGTTATTATTGACCTAAAAATGGGAAATGAAAATTCTTTTATTTTCGTGTTTGGTTACACTTCTCTTTATCAGAGATTTTCAATTAAAGTTATATGACAGAAGATAAGAAATGCTTTTCAAATTCAAAATATAAAAATGTACTTTATCAACAGAGTTTTCAACTATCTCCATTCATATATGAAATATTTTATTTATAAATTCTTTTCTTTAGGAAAACTAATATATATATATATCTATCGAAATTCTGCGATCTTTGACTTTTTTTTTTTTTTTAGTTTTCTATGTAAGATGATATATAAAAATTCAATAGGTATTTTCTAAAATACATCAACCTTATGTGGTTCGAAAGAAAAAAAAAAACTAAAATTATTTTTTTAATCACAGAAAAACTTATTCTGTTATTGTAAACAGTAAGAAAAATCATTTTTTTTTTTACGTTAGCGCAACAAAAAAATGAACAATATTAGAGAAGAGAATAATACGGAATGCGATTATTGAATTCTTGCCTACTTCTCATACCAGATCTTAAGATTTTCAATCAACGATAGTCAGTAGAAAAATATAAGACAATACAACAGCAATAATCCAACTAAAGCATCAAAAAAAAAATCGTTCAGAGCAAAGCAAGAGTGACGCAAAGAAATGTCTGATTTATAACTATTCTCTCTTATATATATATACACACACATTTTTATCGATCTACTTCCAAACAACCTCAGATAATCTTCGAATAATTAATGACAATTTCTTTGGTATTTTAACGTTTAGAAAGCTTTTGCGTATTTTTTGATGGGGTTTATTGCGAATATTTTATGTAATTTGATTTTCTCTTTTAATTTTTTGTCTATGCGATTCGAAACAATCAATTTAAGGAATTTGGCATTCTTGGTTTGTAAAGTTGCTTTATATTGAAATCATTTTTTAATTGTAATCAGGTAAAATATCGAATATTATTAAATTTTGATTTTTGTAATATATGTAACGAATTAAATGTTGATATTGATGATATACGTAACAACAAATTTTAGTCTTGATGAATATATAACAAACTAAATTTTGATATTCATGATATACATGACAACAAATTTTAGTCTTGATGTATATGTAGCAAACTAAATTTTGATATTGATGACATACACAACAAAACTAAATTTTGATATTGATGATATATATAACAAAACTAAATTTTAATATTGATAATATACGTAACAACAAATTTTAGTCTTGATGTATATGTAACAAACTAAATTTTGATATTGATGACATACACAACAAAACTAAATTTTGATATTGATGACATACACAACAAAACTAAATTTAGATATTGATGACATACGCAACAAAACTAAATTTTGATATTGATGATATACACAACAAAACTAAATTTAGATATTGATATACTAACAAAACTAAATTTTGATATTGATAACATACTTAACAACAAATTTTAGTCTTCATCAAGACTAAAATATTTGTTGTTATGTACAGTATATCATCAATATAAAAATTTAACAAACTGAGATTGTATTGTATGTAACAAACTAAATTTCGATATTGATGACATACGAAACCTCCTGTTATGTATTTTAAACAATATCAAAATTAATCATAATAATACAGTACAATATTCAATATTTTACCCGATTGTAATAACATAAAAACTGATAGGCATAATATTGATAACATACAAAAAACTTTTGTTATATGTATCATCAATATTTCTCAATCATATATCATCCATTATCTCTCAAATCTTGTCGATAATATATTAAAGACATGATTATAATATATATTGTTGACTTAAAAAAAATAGTAATATATATATATGGGAGAGTTGCCTATTAAGGTCACTTAATCACTTAAATACAGGTCATTTAAGTCGTACCCGATAGCTATTTCATTACATACTGACTGCGTATAACCAGGGCCATCTGGAATGTTTCCAGATGGCCCTGATATAACGAACTAGCTATCAGGTACGATTTAGGTGACCAATAGGTAATAGACAACTCTCCCCTATAGATCATAACATTTCCTCTATTTCTTTACAGTATCAGAACGTTCGGAGAAAAATTGATATAAAATTAAAAGATTTAAATATTAAAATGCCTTTTATAGGACGTTCGATTGATCGTTTTCTTCGATTATGTTCGTACATTCAACTTTTATCTTTCTTGCCGAAATATAAAAATAATCGCTGCATTAATAAAAACCTAATTTATGACGATGAATACACTCTGCATTGGTAAGAAGTCGAGATAGATTTGAAGGAATTGTTCACCGATTTCTTTTATGCCAAGAAACAAATAATAGACATGGCAGCAGATAAATAAAGGAAATCGATAGAGAGATAATTCAAATAATAAAGCTTTCCGGGTCTTATAGAATCCGTCGTTACAAACTACCAATAAACTCATGAGTTATAACGAATAGCCTAGTTTTACTTTTTCTTTTGTACACTTTCTCTTGGTAGTTGTTCTACAGTATTTTTGTTTTGGTTTGGAACAATGGATGCCTCCTACGGCGCCATCTATTGTCCGTAATTGTCTATTTTCGGTGACTTCTGCTTGGCTTATTGTTGTTTCTTGTTTCATAAGTGAGACAAGATGGCACTTGAGAAACATAAATCGTCATTTGTTTTACGTTATCGTTATTTGTTTTCTTCGTTAATAAGTCAATATTCCATTTTCGATAGAATGCTCTTCCGCTTCAATATCCTTGTAGATACAAAACGTTACAAAGAAACATTCATAACTAGTAACAATGTCCGTTATTTTTAATGTTCCATAATCGATAGCAATTTATGATGTAAATTATACACCTGAGTATCGATTGTAACAAAAGAAAGATTTCGTCAGGTATGAGAAATAGCGTAAATAAAGAGTGACTTTTAATATAGAATGCTGGAGAAAAGAAAAAGTGAGAAAAAAAAAGAAGCTCACCATTAAGAAGAAGAAAAAAAGAGATAAAATAAAAGCTTTCGGTGGCCAAACTTGGTGGTCAACATCAAAGGATGTGATGAATGGAAAAGGTTGAGTGGATCAATGTATCACAGAGCCTAGTTAGTAAAAAAAAATCTTATTTTTTTTTTAGATTTTTTTTCAAAATTTCAGAATTGTTATTTTTTCATGTCATCGTTATACTTTGATGTCAATTCCAATAACGAAAAATGTATATAAAATTCTCAAGAGATTGTTATAATCTTAAAAACTTCCGATACGAAAATATTCTAGTATCATCTTAAAGATAATTATTCCTGATTACTTTTTCTTACATCCTCAATAATTTTATACAATATGAATATTTGTCTTTTCTGTTACTAATTACGGTCGATATACTTTATGGCACTTGAGAGATATTTTCCATCAAGGAACTTTTAATAATACCGATAAAAAAATAAAAAAAAAATTCTATTTCTTAAGAAAATAGCTAGCAAAGAAAATATTTTCTGTAAAAAATAACCTTATACCCTATAAGGAAAATATATAAAAAAAAGACAACATTTATGGCATGTATCTTCAAACTGTTTTGAACAGACTATAATCATATGATTACTTCTCTTCGTGCTCGCAAATTGGATTCTATTTGTCTAATCAGATGTTTGCTACACCAAATTTCGTGTAGTCTAACAGGTGCCAAAGATATATGAGTAAGTAGGGCACAAGGATGCTTTCTTTTTAAGTAGCAAGTTTTAAGAATTGGGTCATAGTCGATCAATCACATATCTCTCTAGAGTCATCTATTATAACTGCTGAAAATAAACATTTTATAGGGAAAAATATCGGCACGTAACTGTTTATCACTTATATAGATTAATTTTTCTGTCTTCTTCTCCATAAGAACTGAAGTTTTACACAACCCCTCGAAAATCCTTTCAACTCATAAATACTAAAAATCAGTTTTATAAAATACTGTAGGCTTATATTATCTGCAAATTAAAGAGTGAGCATTTACTGAAGAAGAAATTAGAAAATTTTATTTGTTATTTGGTATTTTTAGATGAAGTCTATATACTTGATAAATTAATGATGATACAATAAAATGAATGCGATCAGCTGTACAGACAAACAGATATTTAAGCATCTTTTTTAGAAAAAATTGTCGTAAACATCTTTTTTATCTTTTTGTCATTCATCTGTTTGTTCGTAAAATATTTCAAGATGTAAACATTTTAGAACAATCTAAATTTTACAGGATCGTTTCTTATTGTTTAGAGAACATTATTGTTAATTTTGAAGTTCTTATGTGCCATTATTCAAAAATGGCGATCGTTCGAAGTAAGAATGTGTCCATTCCTGCCGTTCGCCCCCAAAATAACTTTAATTCAAAATATTACAGAATATTCAAAATTTAAGAGTATCATTCTTTATTATTCAAATGATACTCGTATTATATTCTCAGTAATTCGATATTATAAGTTGTTATCAGTTCAAAATTATGATCATAATGAGCCACAATCTATACTTTTATATACACGCCAATCAATAAATACCAAGTCATAAGTAGCATAAGTTTATTTTTTCGTTTAAAAAAATTGAATCTGTAACTTTCTTTTTTTGTGTGTCTGTGTGTCAGATTGTAATTTGAAGTTACGTGTTTGGATTCAGTTACACGAAAGAGAAGTTCAAAATCCGTCTTCGTTTCGTTGATAAAAGAACTTTAGAATCAGAATCAATTCATTCTGAAAAAGAAGACATCACGACAGGAAACAAGCGAAACCAAAGTCTTGTCTGTCCTTTGATGAACTAGAAATAGTGCTTAGAAAGCACGAAAAATTTATTCTAGTAGGTCAAACAGATCAAGAAAAACCTGCTGGATCGACAGTATAGTTATTATTAATCAAGTGTGTATAAACTGCCCCAAGTATTTTTTTTTTCTAGATTAAAAACTTCTGAAACAACCAACAAATAACCTAAATACTTTTTATCGAAGATACAATTTCATAAATACTAAGGTAGAAAAATAAAAAAAAAACAAAAATATCTAAAATTAATCCGAAATTATTAATTTTACGTTTAATTCAATAAACTCTGTGATTTAATTAATTATAGTTTATCAGAAATTTAATTAGCACTGCGTATTTGGAAGAAGAGAATTAACGAAAATAAATATAATATTGATTATAAATATTTAGAGATTAATTCTGAGTAATTTGCATGAATAAACAAACGGTTATGAAGGAACGAACTGCATGATTTTCGCACATATCCGTCATTTTGAAGCGATAAAAAAAAAATGCAACAGATTAAAATGTGGCATTAATCTAAAGAGGGACTGTTTCATAACCCAAAATCAATAAAACCAGCTGTTGTATTTTATCTCCACTAAAGTTAAAACCGAGAAATTTGAATGCCCGCCATTTTTAAAAATGAATGAACATATATTATTAATTAATTTTATTTAAAGATTGACTAAAATTATTTGGCATTTCTAGTGAATTTCATAAAAATTAATCAAATAGTTATAAAGTTAACTCATATTTTTGAATGTCAGCCATTTTTGAATAGCCGAAAATGCATGATTATTATTTTTTTTATATCGTTAAGTTCAGTTTCCATAACTTAATTACTTTGCTAAATTATATAAAAATCCATTAATTATTTCAAAATATATTTATGTATCCGAAACAGTTGAATTCATGCCATTTTAAGTAGTTAATTGTCGGGTTAAAAGATAAGACAATGAGGTCACCTTTAATGGCAAAACATGTCTGCAGAATTTCATGAAAATCTGCAATTAATCTATGAAAGTTATTAGTTGGGACACGCAGACGGACAACAGCATGGTGATCTTATAAGCTTTACTTTCCTTTGGAAAGTAGGCTAATGGTATCGATTTGGTTTAAATGATCAAACATAAAATAATTCATTTAAAAGTTCCTTTGGAATTGCTAATTATTATTTAACTAATATTTTATTGTTATCGAAAGTATAAACTTGACAATTCGAGTATTACAAAAACTGGCATGTTTAAATTTTAATGATTATTTTGATTCTAATCGCAAAAAATCAAAATTTATTAAAGTAAATTTCTCTGTGGAGTTGAAAAAAATATTTTAAAATATTAAAAAAAACATTTAATAAAAATCACGTTATTCTTTTTCATTAGAATGTACAAAATATAAAAAAAAAAAAAAAATCGGCAATTCTTTAATTTCTGTTTAACGCAGTTGGCAACAGTTTAAAAAATTTTTAAAATGTTTAATAAGCACTCTGGTGGCAAAAGTAAAATAATAAACTTTTATATTTTCTTCTAACACAGTTTTAAATATAATTATTGCATAATATTTTTATTCCTTTATCTAGAATGCTTTCTTAAATATTTAAAAAAAGCAAATTATTGAGAAAAGGAATATTAAAAATAATCATTATTCAGGTTATAAGTATCGTAATCTCTAACGAATTGAACAGCGAGAAGTTTAAAGATTCTATACGCTTTTAAATATATATATAAAAAAAAAAATTAATGAGTTATATAATTTTATCCATACCTCTAAACAGTTTAATAAAAAAAAATGGAGAATATAAATATAAGAAAATTGTGTTATGTCATTTTAACAACTATGCTTTAGAATTAAGAAAAAAAATAAATAAACGAAAATGATATCTCTATAAATCTTCAGATTTAATGCTTTTCGAAGGAGTTTGTTGAAAACTTTCTTCTGAAAACATGTCAGGTCCTGAGAGAAATGCACCTGTGCGAATTCCAAACGAAAACAAATTTCCAGATTTCAAATTGTTTCGTGTGTACAAGTATTACATCTATGTATATATTTGCATATATAAATACGTTGTAAATGTTTGAATTGCATTTAAATCTACTTATATATATACAAATGTGTAATTAATTAAATTAATTTTATTTAAATAATTTAATATAGAATTTCTATTCAATTATGCAATTTTTATGAATTACCGCAGATGTTGTCTGCATTTTGAATCGCAGAGCATATCAGGATCAATTTTGATATGAATATATAATTCTGAACGCATCAATGGATACAATAGCACAATTGCGTACATTAAATAAATGTATATGTAAATGACTGTTTTTATTGAGATCATCTCGTCATATGAAATATATAGTTACGATTGTAAATAGTTAAATATAATCGGGGAAGGAATATTTCTGATATCAGTGAGGTTGAACAATAGGCTTGCCATGAAATGAGCTTTCTAGCCCTTTATCGCACCTGCTCCTGATTTGAGTACCCATCTGATGCACTTGGGCATGTTGTCAGGAACCGTTGGCTGCTGGACATTTCCAGTGGAAATGTCCAGCAGCCAACGGTTCCTGACTTCTGGATTGGAGATTCTTATTCTAAATCCTTCTTTGTAAAAGAATAAAAAATTGCTTCCATTCAATTAAAAATAAAGAAGGATTATCACAGAATTCCTTATAGAGCATTGTCATCTCAGAAGACATCTTCACTCAATTGAAACTACTGATAATTCCAATCGTAAAAGAGTGCAAAGAAGAGATGAAACGCTTCTTCACATATTATGTGAATATGTAACCATCTCAGTGCTAAAGATAATCTTCCGAGATAATCTATAATCTTCCAAGATTGCATTTTCCTGTCACGAATTTTTCTGCTACTTTACTGCGATTTTATTAAGAACGATACTGTATTTCGGTGAAAGAGAGATTTTTTTTATGGGATAATTTTATTAAGGATGCACAATAGATCATTGAACGATTATAGTGCTAGAACTCTCTGCTCTATCCACCTCATAGTCATAATCAAGGGACATTCCGAATTATAGATCTAATTAAATGTCGTTATACCGCACATAAAGCATAAAAGTAAATTTATATATACAATATCATAGTACGTTAATTCAATTTATTTACAATCAATATAAATTAAATGAAGCACAGGTCATTGAAATCAAATGCAATCCGATATATATGAAATATTTTAAACAATAAATGTTAGTTAACGTGTTTCAACATAATAAACCATAATTAATGCGTAACACATTTAATCAGATTTAGATAGTTTCATAGGAATTGCAGTCTTTTATAAAGCAACTGGTGATTACTATCAATAAAAATGCCATCCAAATGGTCGAATTTGTGACATTTAATTATATTGAACTATTGTACTTACTCTATACCAAAAATCTCATATACGCTTCATTCAAGCTGTTTTAATCGTTATTTATGATTAGTTCAAGTGTGTTACGAAAAAAATTACTATGGACTTACATATAATACCATATAAGGACTCGTATTATAGTTAGAGATGCAACAGTTTCGAAATAGATCGATTTTTCACACTGATGCATTTTGACAAAGAATCGATACTAGCGATACTTGCCCAGAAAATATCAATAGTTGTAATATCGATACCAGAAAAATCTTAAATTGATTATTTTTAAATTAATAAATAAATAAAAAAAATAAGATTCAGAGTATCAATAATTTATCATAACCAAAAAAAAAAAAAAAAATCGTTCGTTAAATGGCATCACTTCATTAAATATCAAAAATAATAATAGTTTCAAGTTTATTATCTTCTGCAATTGATTAAAAATAATTCAGTAGAAATATATAAATTAATAATAACGTATATCATGCAAATTATAATTTACTAGGTAGTAGTTAGTATAATCTGATTAAAATGAGTTTTAAGAGAAGTTCTGGGGATTTAAAGGTACTCATAAATTAAAAAATTTATTATAATAAAATAAATTAATTCAATTTACAAGATACGAGTAAAACTGAACAGACTAAATGTACTTAGAACTGATCCTCTTCCGTAAACTTCCTTTACCAAAATTAGAAATTGTTATTCGACAATTTTATTTATGCGTATTGCATTAAAACAATAGAATTATCTGATTTAAATTTCTAAAATTGCAGAATTTGTTTATAAAATTAACATTTGAACCTATGGCATCATCAGAAATGCAAAACGTATTTAATTATATCAAGGAACAGAGAAACATGAATTATTAAAACATAAGAATTAGGCACGAAGCGCAATCGAATATTAATAATACTATTATAAATCTGATTTCATACATACGTAAATTATTAAAAAGCGAAAACAACTGAATATTTAATCTTTATTCTAAGCAAAAATTTAATTTAGATTGAAGATATTTATACCTTACTTTGTAATAATAACTAAACAACCTTTTAATACATTATTTACGAAATTCTCAACAAAAAGTATCCTCGTATTTTTTGTTTGGGCCGCAACAACAAACCATTTTCCCAAGTTTGAGTGCTCGAAGCATTCCCACCCAATTTTGGCAATGTGGATTTCTGTTGGGCCCATGGTTTCGCATAGAGGAAGGATGCCTATACTAGCATACGGTATATTTTACTTCATATGTCTACTTGCTTCCAAAATATATACAGTAATGTATACGCAAACTTATCTTTGGATTATCCCTCATAATATTTATAATGGGTCATAGATAATTTTTCTATTGAATGCAGTAATTAAAAAATGATTGTTCAGATTTTTTTATAATTTTTATAAAATTAATAAAAATAATTTTAAAATTTTGATCAACGTATTTAAGTGGAATTTGCAGTATAATTTAGGAACAAAGAAATTTTAACATTACCTCCGAATAAATGTATTATCTTCATATAAATTTTTCGTAATTTGATTGTTGTTAATGCCAACTAAATGAAAAAAAATCCATGTGCGCACATAAAAGAATTTTTTGGTGTTTATCAAAGTGCAGTTAATAATTAAATGATAGCACAATTCAATTTTTTTTTTTTTTTAATTTTTAATACAAATAATGAACTAATCATCAATTTTCTGTTAATAGTGTAGCGTACATTAGTACTAAATAACTAAACTACTTGCAAAAGTTACAATATTAACGAACAGCGAGAAACTTTTGCAAGTTTAATTAATTTTGACGCTATCTGCCGCTGTTAATATTTTCATTAAAAGAGTTAAACATAAATAGAAATATCTGTTTTTGATACGTACTGTAATTCAAAAAAATACTTTCCGTAATTCAAAAATTTTTTCTCGATATTCGAGTGTATCAAGGAAAAGTATCGATATTTCGATATGTACAATATATCGATATTTAGATAAGTAAAAAATATCGATATTTCGATATGCATAATATATCGATATGTAAATTTTTCGATATTTAGGTAATGTATTGAGGTAGTTCACTAGTTGCAGCAGGCATTCATTGATATGACTAGCTTAAGGCTACGGCCATGCAGACGCGAATTTAGAGGGCGCGAGCGCTTTATGATGTCATCACGCTCGCGCAGGTGCGATCATGCAGCCGCGAGAAACTCGAAACATCGCACGCGAGAGAGAAAATACGCTCGTATCTGACACTGCTTGATTTTGTCGCTGTCTGCCAAATCTCGCTCGGAGCTGCACACACGCAGTAGTCCATGTTTATTGCTAGATAAACAAGATGGCTACTTCCAGAAAAAGATATTAACTTTTAATATCTTTTTCTCTGCGGATAAAAATATATTAAAAGTTAATTCTTTCTCTCTTTCCAAACAGGATGGATTCCAAATCTTCTAACGGGCCTATTTTCACATTCGGCTCAGAGAAAAAGATATTAATTTTTAATATTTTTTTCTCTGCGGATAAAAAGATATTAAAAGTTAATTCTTTCTCTCTTTCCAAACAGGATGGATTCTGACGGGCCTATTTTCACATTTGCGAAAGACTTAATAATAATATTTTTTTTATTCTGCAGCAATACATGACGACGTGAAAGGGCAGCCGTGTTGTTTGTGAGAAAAAGTGGCGTCTGTATAATCACATACGGCGAAAAACGACGAAAGGGGGA
>WUQG02414773.1:0-15857 GCA_011317285.2 Androctonus mauritanicus | reverse complement strand
CGCTAATCAGCAGTTTTGTTTGTTGTTTTTAAAGCTATGCAAGCATTTCTGGATTACATTCAGAAAATCGTTTCTAGGATCATTTCGATCATCAACTTTCGCAGTTCTTATCTTATATTGCTCCTTCTTCTTATCCAGATTCATTATCCAAGCTGATATTGTTATAGCTCCGGATTCTGTGCTAAGAAAGTTAAGATTAATTCACCATTTTTTATATATTTATCAACAAAATTACTAAATTGTTAATTTTAAAAAAGCTAAAAAAATGTAAACATAGCAGTAATGTTTGTTTGTTTTTTTTAAAATAAAATATTCAATTTTCTCTTTTTTTAAACTACTTTAGGTACATTTTTTGCTGTGTAGTCATAAAGTTAAACGCATTACAAAGGTAAGATTAAGCCCAGCAAACACTGCACTTGGCAAGGTTTTATTATAGACCGGATAAAGGTTTTTTTTTTTTCCTTTCCTTCCTATTATCTAAGAATAGTAAAGGAGGGTGAGTTGGAACCGAACGACTTGGATAAGTCGCAATAGCCAAAGATAGACAATAAATCCTTTGTATAAGTCATATAATTAGTAAAATAAAATTTATATACTGTTTATATTACACTCGACTTTCGACTGAAGTGCAGTAATAAATTGCAGTAGCTATATTTTTAAAAAATTTCTTCGTAATTTTTGACACGAGTTTAGTATATCACAAATTTTGTAATCACCTTTTTTAAGTCCATAAATAGGTTAAATTATAAGCCATGAAAGTAACGTAACGTTGATGATGATGATGATAAGTAGTTTTCCATTTACTTAATCTGTGATCGTTTTTCGTCGTTTTAATCGGATTTTTGATCGACTAAGTAAAGTTTAGATGCTGATTAAAGTGATTCTCGTACGCGTTGGCAGCAAAATTTCGTGTCGAACTAATTTTACACCTTTCGTGTTTAGAATACAAATAACAGGAATTTGCTCTTGAAATTTTTAACTAGTTTTAACTAGACTTCACCGTGACGAAACGTCAAAAAAGTTCTATCGACATTTTTATTATAAATAAATAAATAAATAAAAATAATAATAATAAATTTTAAAATTTTGTTTAGTCGAGAGCTTTATTTATTTTATTTTATTTTATTTTTTTATAAAGTTATAAATAGCATTTCTTATCGCGCAAGAGGCGAACCTATTCATCCATTAAGTATTATGTAAAGTGAATCTATACTTTTATTCATTTCCTCTTTCATTAATTCATAAAAGTAAGTCTAAAAATTGCGATAAAAGTTTTTATCTCTGGCATTTATAAACACGAATCCGTTAGTTATTTAACATAGCATATATATATGTATATACTGCAACAACAAATCAATTAACTTATTCCGGCTTATCTAGATAATTTATTAAGCAAAGTCTTCAATTAGATGAAAGTTAAAAAGCTACTAGGTCGTCGATAATTTGCAAATTTCTGCCTTTTAAAACAATTTAATGCTTTCGAAACAAGTTAATCTAATCAATTTTACTAGAACGTTTCGTATTAATTCTGATTTTTAACTAATAAAAAATTTTTACTTATTGTCTCGTCTAAACCGTGGAAGATGTTTATTAATAATAAATTTATTTAAATTTGTAATTATTCAAAAGAATAATGATAAAAAAATAATAATAATAATAAAAATTTCATGAATATTAACTATTCGAATTACCGAAAATTTAATTTTGAATTAATTTGAATTAAGAGAAGATGTTCAAACATTTTTTGTTGCTGTTGTAATTATTACAATATATTTGTTATTATTTTTTTTTGATTTGTTAAGATAAACAAAGAGCATAATTTTATTAATTTTAATTAATTGATAGTTTAAATGCTAATTATGAATGAGTATGTGAAAAAAACAAAAAAAAAAGTTCTTTCGACAGATAAACAACCTGACAGGCAGACAAAACAGGCACTGGATTAATTATCTATATGGACTATTCCTTAAAGGTAGTAAGATTTGATTGCCTATTCAGATTGCCTCTATCAGAGCGATAATTCCGATTGACTACGAGGAAAAGCATTCTTTCAACAGACAAACAACCAGATAGGCAGACAGACAAAACAGGCATTGCATTAATAACCTATATGAACTATTTCTTAAAAATAGTAAGATTTGATTGCCCATTTGGATTGCCTATACCAGAATGATAATCCTGGTTGAATACGAGAAAAAGCATTCTTTCAACAGACAAACAGGCAGACAGCAGACAAACAAAACAGGCATTGGATTAATAACCTATATGGACTATTCCTTAAAGGTAGTAAGATTTGATCGCCCATTTGGATCGCCTCTATCAGAGAGATAATCCTGTTTGACTACGAGAAAAAGCATTCTTTCAACAGACAAACAACCAGACAGGCAGACAGCAGATAGACGACAAAACAGGCATTGCATTAATAACCTATATCGACTATCCCTTAAAGGTACTAAGGTTTGATTGCCCATTCGGATTGCCTCTATCAGAACGATAATCGTGACTGACTACGAGGAAAAGCGTTCTTTCGACAGACCAACAACCAGACAGCCAAAATAGGATTGTATTAATAACCTATACCAACTATTCTTTAAAGATATTGAGCGAAGATTCAATTGCCCATTACTAACGAACGAAAACTCAAAAAGTAATTTTTCTTAACTGAATAAAAACAGTTCATGTTTGCATATGCAAATTACGTTTCTTTTTTATTTTTAATTTAAAAATTCGGTGATTCTACACTGGATAGCGCTTAAACTTCCTTAGAAGTAAGGAATATTTACCGATGAATCTTACGTATTAAACTTACTTCTAGATAAAAGAAAATATTATCTGCAAACAACTGGAAACGATTACTTTAGAACTTCAAAATCGTTAAATCAAATTACATCATATCACAGATATCAAACACGTACTTTAAACTCGTTAAAAGTAAACATTATCATATCTCGTTAGCGATATTGTCCGAAAAAATTCTTCGTAACGGCGTAAATATATTATCACTCGATATATAATTACTTTAAATTAGTGCAAGACGATGGTATCTTTCAAGCATGAAATTGTTTTTCTTCTTCCTTCCAACAGAATCGCCTTGCTTTTTAAAACAAAAGTTTTCCATTTGTATACGAAATACGGAAGAAATGCATTACTACTTCCATAACTTTACTTTATATTTAATCGAATTATTCGAAATTCTTCTTAGACGTAGAGTGGGGATGATAAGCAGGTAAGAGTTCATAAAGGAAAACACTCACAATAGGTGAGATAGCAGCAGGTGCGATACGAGAATGGAAAGGGGAAACGTCAATGTAGAGTTGTCCTTTATTATATTTATATACTTATAACGAAACAGATACAACGTAAAAATGTTGGTTATTGCAAGTGTTTTAACAGATAAAATTGCGAAGCTTGCAAAAATATTGATCCATTTTATTACAAAGATTGTAAACATATACAGTCTCCTATGTGCCTTCTAGAAATACTGTCAGTTCAAGCGCTGATCTTGGCAAATAAATGATGTTAATAATCCGAAAACCGTGATGTGAAATTACTTCTTGAGGACAAAAAGGTTAATATAATTTTCTCACATGATTTATCTGCCGAATGTAATTCAATTACTCTCAATGCTTAGCAATTTCCTCCTTTTTACGTCATTACGTTTTGCCCGAATAAAGTGAACGTCGTTGCTACCTTTAAACGTCTATCTTAGAGCAAACTTTCGGAAAGTTGTGTCTTAAGCGAAAATAGGAAAGAATCCACTCAAGAATTCTTATCGATATCGTAAAAACTGATAAGAACTCTCGAGAAAAATTGGCGTCAAACATTTTATGCAACAAGTATTGCAGTAACTTATATATATTTTTCTCTTAATTTTCCTCTGGTGACTTTGAGAATATAGGCCTATATATATATATTATGGAAGAAAAAATTGCATAATCTTCTCGTCTTAGTTTTTTCGTTGAAAGTTTATCATGGCTAGATATGTCAAATAAATTTTATATGAAATTTTCACCGTTTCAAGTAAAGAATTAAATGATGAAAATTGAAGAAAAATCTCATTACAAGTTAACGGAACGGTAAATTCAGTTAGCACATAATTACCATCGAATTCGACTTACAAGATGAATAAAAAATAATCACTAAACATCTATTAATCGATCAGGATTATCAGAAAATCATACAAACTCTTTCGGGATTTCTGAAGATGGCCAGGTCTACGTAAGATAAACTTATCTGATATTGTGCTCCGTCAATATATTGATAGATGATGGTGCAATTATTTATACAAAATATATTAAAAACATAATATTGCACGTCTTATAAGAGAAAAGAAAAATAAATTAATGCACAACAGTATCATTTGATAAAGAATAAAAATTATTTATAGAATATAAACCACGCGTTATCGTTCAGCAAATTATGATATTTTTCGCAGTAATTTATTAAAAATAGGAACGAAAAATGGTTCCTATAAACACCAATCGCAATTTATACGTGGTAAACACGAATTATCCATCAGATGAACTTATATTAAAGATTAAATCATAGAATCTGCAAGGATATGTTGTGGCAAGGGACCAATTAGAAGTCATCAAGAGTTGGACAGACCCCTGATGGGATAGACCGAAATGGTGGAAGATAGAGATCAATAACCAGTCTTGGATCTTCCTGAAAACATCTGGAAGTGTGGATCCTCCAGGTGATCATCATCATACTATTCTCCAACAAAAATTGCATCGTAAATTTATACTGAACGGCGCTTAATATGCCGTATTGCATTATCAATAT
This sequence comes from Androctonus mauritanicus, assembly GCA_011317285.2. Taxonomy (NCBI): domain Eukaryota; kingdom Metazoa; phylum Arthropoda; class Arachnida; order Scorpiones; family Buthidae; genus Androctonus; species Androctonus mauritanicus. Next base: position 11,069 of record WUQG02414773.1, on the reverse strand, counting down.
TTTATAAGTTCTGTTACAGAATACTTTACGTTTAAACAATTTTTATTTCGGTAAAACAGATTCACATTTTTTACTGTTGATTTTTTTTTAATTTCGTCTTATATTTGGAACAATAAGATACTTTTGTTATAGATTTTTTACCGTAATTTTTCTCGTAATTTTCCCGTATACTTCAAAAAAAAAGGAAAATTATGCGAGTAGATACGGTATTAATGCTTGCAGATTCATTCACACATTTTACTCCACGAATATATTTTAGATGATTGTACGAAAACATATACTGTATAATGTACGATACTCTATGAATTTTTAAAATTGTAAAAAGTATTTTTTCGATATTATTAAAAAATGAAAATATATACCGTAAGTTTTTCCTATTTTTCTTCGTTTTGTTTTTGTTGGATACGTGTAAAAATATGTAGGGAGATAGATATATGTGCATAAATATATGTTATATATAACAAAATATGGGCTTGTTTATCTTAAGTAAAAATCAAATTTGCCTGTTTGAATCGTGCACTCAAAAAAACAGAAAAGTATTCTTAACTTCTCCAAAACTTTTTTTTTAACAATAACTGAATAAAAATTATTATTTTTTTCATTTATTATTTAAGATTCGAAGTAGGAAAAATATGATTAAATACCGAAAATTAAATTTTCTTCGAATAATAAATTTTAATGCAGCATAAAACGAAAACAAATCTATAAATTCGATTATGGATGGATTAAAAAGGTAAAAAAAAAAAAAATGAAAAGAAGAGCGAGAGAGAGAAAAAAAATTAAAGAAGAAGGGCATTGTGTTCTACTTTCAAGAAATTTTTATATATATATATATATTCACAGACGAAAATATTTCAATAGGAATTTTCAATGAAATTCGACATAAGTTGTCCTTGAAAAATAAATAAATAAATATATATTTGAAAGAACTCTTCGATTTATAAACATTTTTAATACGTTTGGAAGAGTACTTGAAGTCGAGTAGAAGAAAAATAAAGTTATACATATATATATAGATAGATATATTGAATTAAATCACTTTATTTTATTTGAGTGGAATCCAAAAAAAAAAAAAAATTTCGCTGAATTAGTGACATAAATTAAAGATTCTCCAACTAAAGTTATAGTAATCCCATTAGAATATTGAAAACTCTTGAAAAATTTCCAAGTTTAACCTTTAACATTTTAATTTCGACAGTTCTATATGTCATTCTCAATCGATGTGGAAACTTTTTCGGATGCGATATATTCAATATATTTCATCTTAGAATCGTTTAAGTCTGTTAAAAACCGATAAATATCTTTGGAATATCTTACGAGATACTTAATGTGGACATGTACGTATAATAGGTAATAAAGGTTTAAAGGAAAGTAAACTTATAAAAAGAAGAAAAAAAAAAAAAAATAAGTTCGTTGTATACTTTCATTACATTAAAATGTTTTCCAAACACCGTTTTAACAGTTAAGTAATTAAACCAGTTAAACTTTTAAGTGTAATAACGATAAATTACACCAGGAAAAGTTATAAAATTCTACCGCAAACTTTTAAAATTCAATAAAAGATTATTGCTATCTAGGTGATTTATTATTAAACCGAATTTTTTAAAAACTTCAATCCCACTTATAAACGTATTGGCTACTTAAAAATGTACTGTATAAACAGTTTTTTTGTTCGTATAACGAGAGAATATCGAAGAAATTCTGTAGTAGAAACTGCAGAATGCGCTACTAGAGAAATAAGATTTTTTTTTTTTTTCCTCTCTTTGTTTTTCGAGCGAAAATGTTTACAGTTTTGAATGATTTACAGAAGAATGTCATTGAAAATAGGACACAAAAATATTTTCACGTATATTTTTCTTTAAACTATTCTTTTTTAAATGACCCAATATTTAAATTTTCAACAAAACATGACGAATTTTTTTTTTTTTTTTTTTGGACACTCGTTAAAAATTATAAAACTCGAAAGTATCGAGGAGCACGCCGATGAACGTTGGTAATAAATTATAAAAATTATTAATTAATTTTTTTAAGTTGATATTTTCCATAATTCTATGAGAAATTTTATAATATAGAAGTTTGATTAAGAAGAAAATACGTACTGGCAAAGTTCACCGCGCGATGATTATAACCGAAGTTTAAACAATTTTATATATATATATATAAAAAAAATTTAATATTGTATATCGTAATTAAAATTTATATTAATTTTCTAGAGATTAATTTCCTGGCTTATCTGTACTTCAACTCTTCAACCTGTCACCATTAAAATTAATATAATTTAATCCCGTTCGAGATACGTCGTGCGGTTTTATAGTCAAAACTATTGTTTCTACAAAGTTTACACGGTTTATCGGATACGGAATAAGTTCGAAAAGTAACAATTTAATACTCATAAAAACTATTTAAAAGAAAATTAGGAAATTTTTTACGACTCTAAACTGATTAATTGTAAGAAAAAAAAACTCACCAAGCATTTTGACTACTGCTCTTCTAGAACTTTGAAACTTTTTTCCTAACGAATTATCCGGCCTGGTGATTTTGATGCATAGTCCCTTATGTTGAACTTTCCCGTTAATAACGCAATTGTTTCTCTTACTAATGGACGTACGTCTTAGTTGTATGGAGATTAACAGATACAGTACAGTTATTACGGTCATAGGTAACATGAAGAAAAATATTGTAGAGAAGATGAAAGCGTGATCGAAGGATTTTTTCAAGTCGCAGATGGCCGATTCTTCCAATGCCACGCCATCATTCACCCGGACAACGATTCCTAGGTGGATAATCACGGGAATGGCGAAAACAGCACCCAAACACCAAATGGCCACTATCAGTTTAATAACTCTAGTCAGTTTGGACATGGTGTGGGCTTTAAGCGGATGACATATAGCCATGTACCTTTCTACAGTAAACGCTGTTATAGTCAAAATTGAAGCGTTAGTGGAAGTTTCTGAAGTCATGCCACGAAAAATGCAGAAAACTTCCCCCAGTACGTAAGGATACCTCTGCCACAGTTGATGTATCTCTTGAGGGATTCCGAGGATTAGAAGAAGAAGATCTGATACAGCCAAACTGAACAGATAATAGTTAGTGGCCGTGTGCATGTTCTTGTTGCGGGCGATCACAACACACGTGCAGATATTACCAACCACGCCGGTCACTAGTAATACTGAATACACCAATGTCATAGATATAGCAGTGGTTAACGGTGCTTGTTTTTCGCCTATGACTTCGATAAGAAATGCTTCCGTCGATAAATTGCGACGAATTAAAAATTCTCGATTATCTTCCATTCTCGATTATCTTTTGCAATCTAAGATTTCATCCATTCAATCGGCTTAACTGACGAGATAAGTGATCCGATTCGCACTACTTAAGCTACTGACTGAAACCTCGCCCAGTTGTCACACGTGATCGAATGACGCTGTCGCCCTCCCGTGGATGACGTCACGTTCCGAGTGAGTACAAGGCAACTTCCCGAAAACTTTTTTTTTTTATTTACTATTTAAAGACCTCAAACCGGATAAAAACAAACTACGTAAAAACTCTATATTTATAGATCATAACCAGAAAATTCTGTATGTATACATATAAAAAAAACTCTCTCTATATATTTTTTTAATAGTTTTTTTTATCACCAGTTTTTTTGGTAAGTTTCCTTTAAAATGCGTGTTTACGTTCTAGTAACGAGTTAAGTTCGTTGAAGTAGTTAACGTTTTTATATATATATATATATATGAGGATGGTGTCTCCATCTGTGAAGAAAAAATCCAAATATCGATTTTTCTGACAATCGTTTTATTGATCGATCGAGATGTTTTCGAGATAATTAAAGAATCCTGCGTTAAACTGTAATTTATTTAAATGGGCGATCGGCGAAATTAATCAAAGTTGTCGAAATTAGTTATGATGAGACGTGGGTTTTCCACTTTACATACAAATTACGACCTTTAACATGTTTCCATAAACATTCTTAAAACTGATAACCTTCTCCTACTTTGCATAATTATCTTCGACTCCTACAGTTTCGCCTTTAAAACTTCTAACGAAAGTTACGATTACATCACACGTACTACTTTCATTCAGAATTTTTTTTTTATAGATATATACTACAGTAAAATCGCCATACTGTCTGTGTATCTTATCTTGAACAAGTTAGTTGATTTTTACGGAACACGAAATGTAAATGATGAGATGAAAATGACATGACGCCATTTTTTTTACTTTAAGTTTCAAAAATGGCGGCGCGTAAAGAAAGTAGACCGTTAGAAACTTGAATTTCTCGTTAGTTATTTACTACAAAGTCCCAAATTTCAATAATAATAATTCGAAGAATTTCAAAAACTAAAAGTTTACATAAATCACTCTTTTAAATCTGACCTACTGACAAATATTCTCATAAAAACTACTACATAATTTCAACACTTAATACTGAATTAATAACGATAAAATAATAAAAAATAAATAAATAGTTGATCTAACACAAAATTTATTAATTAAATAAAAAAAAAACAGAAAATTTTTATCATTTAATTTAACGAGTTCTTTTAATTTCTTCCAAGCGAATTTTGATTTTTCTTCGTTTGCATAGTAACTTTAAGCAATATTTTGCAAATAAATTTCTTTATCTAATGAGATTTTTCTTTGCCTAAACCTATAAAATGCCTTCTTGCACGGTTTATGTAATTTATTAGCGAATAAATAGCGTGGGTTCTTCGTTAATGCTTCTAGAACGTTAACAAAGAATTCGGCCATCATCCGTTCATTTATATCGAAATTTGGGATTTTTTTTTTTTTTATTTTATTTTACTAACTTTGAAGAGACTATCACAGGCAGATGTTTGAATTTTTCCTAAAGACTTAATTCCGAAAACATATGCAAATTTAACAGAAATAAATTAAACAAAAACAGAATGCATACGATCAGAGCAGAAAAATCTAGTTTTCTTGTTAAGTTCTCAGAAAGGTTTCAGATCTTTAACATGTTTACAAATTAACATGTCATGTAACACATACTGCATTGTTTACTCTTCATTATTATATCTTTGAGAACAATAAACACATTAATTAAATGTTGCAAAACCACTAAAGGGGGGAAAAAATACTTTTATGTGATTAGTAACTCAAAATTTATCTAATTAATGGAATTAATATAAGTAGAATTTAATTTGTTCCTTTTAAAATCAAATTATAACTTTTAAAAAAAGTAGGTCGTTAAAAAAAATCGATAAATTTTATTTTATTTTATTTTTTTAGACAGTAAAGATAGTGAAAATGAAAAAAAATAGATAAATAAAATGAAAGAACTGTGGTTTAAAAATGAACTTTCTCTCGACTCGTCCTTTGTTAGATGATACAAGGACATTTTATAGACAACTTTCGAGTTCAACGAAAATGTCAAGGTTAGTGAATATTACATTAAATTTAAACAAAACAAATTAACTTATATTCTAGCATTAAAATTTTAAAGATCAAACAGGCAGCATTATATGAAAGATAATGCAATAAAAAGGTTCTTTTTTTTTTTGTTGTTTAAGGTTATAAATCTATAAAATTTCCATTAAAAAATTAGTCGTTTTAATATATTACGTTAATTATTAGATAGTTTTTAATCATAAGCATATGTTGACTAGAATTTAATCGATGTTAATTTGAGATAAAATTAAAAAATCGTGACATAATTATCGTTACATTGAGTTCGGTAATAAAGTACAGTAGCAAAGAACATCCGAACAAAGAGCAATATGTGAACAATGTAACTTTAGAATTGTGTTTATGGTAAGGAAATCGCTTCTAAAGATACAAAAAACCATTAAATTCTAACCTATATACATCGTGAAAACCCTTTAAATTATTGCTTCGGATAACAATATTTGTCTATTGTTCATAGAATTTTTTTTTTTTAATATCTTCTAAAGAAACTTAACTTCATAAATCTATCATAGAGAAAAATGATATAAACGATAAAAACTTTGTCTGTATACTAAAAAATATTGCCGTAAAATAAAATTTTCTCATTTATGACGCAGATTTTATTCATACAGCTTGATTTTTTTTTTAAATTAATTAATTGAAGAAATTAACTCGTTACAGTTAATTCCTGATGTAAAATAGCGTAGAAATGTTGGAAAAATCGCGAAAGGATGAGTTTAATGTTTTATTTTTGCGAGGTATAAATACAAAAAAAAAAAAAGGTTGATAAGTTAAAGCTTACGCGAGATCAATCGATGTCATGTATGTAAACTGCAAAGATCAATTTAGTAGAATCTTATTCTGATAAAGAGAAAATTAATGTAGGAATAAACGGGGAAAAAGTTATTAAAAATATTTAGGAAAAATTCAAAGGAAATTATTCTTTCGAAACAGTAAATATTTACTTTAAAACGAATTCATCGTGTTACAAAGTGAAGATCTGTGCAATTGGATGGTTTTCACGTAAACAAGTTTCTACAGAATACATTTATTCTTGTAGTATTTATCTTAGAAAATAAGAATTATCACTTTTCTGTTTAACCTTCAAGAATATTTTTTTTAATTTTTTTTGCTACTTTTATTATTTATAATTTATGTTGTATTATTTATATTTTTTTTGGCATACTGTTGTCATAATTACGAATTTTCGTCATTTCGATCTTTTTAGTTCGGATGGTGAATAATATTTTTTTTTTTTTTTCATTCGTATAAAGGGGAACTTCGAAAATCGATAAGAAACGAATATAATTAAAAAAAAAAATTTTTTTTTACTGGCGTTTTGACTATCTGTTTCGAGAGGAAAATCACGAAACTGTTGAAAAGCTAGAATACAATAACATTAGAAAATCTCGTTAGTAACGTCATAAAGAAATAAAGTGCGTGAGAGCGAAACAAATGTTTATATATATATATCGTGAAGAACTGAAACGAGTTGCGTGTTGATAAATATTTAACAGCAGTATTAAAAAAAAAACAGCGGAAATTATACAATTCTAAATCTCGTTACGTGTCTAATCTTGTCTAATAAGATAAATGTTATAGTGGCATTTTATTTTATTGAATAGAGTTATTAATAAATGAGTTTCCGCCTACAGTCTAAACTTAGAAATTGATTTTGATGATGATCCAAGATCGCTTGTGTAAAGAAAGATTGGAAAAATCTTGAACAGAATGATGAACAATGAAGCATTAACAATTTTTCCTTATTGTCTTATTTAAAAAGTGTCAATTAAATGCTACTCATACCATAATTTTTAAATTGACATTGTTACGTCACAATCGATTGTCTATTATGTAATAATAATAATGATAATAATAATTATAAAGAAGTAAGTTTGATAGACAAATATAACTTATTAAAAAAATTCCAATTAATGCTACTCATACTTTTACGTTGAAATCGATATCGTTACGTAATAATTGGTAATTATTACGTAATAATAATAATGATAATAATTATTTTCTGATTACTCGATAGTCGGGTCGTATATTAAATATAAAAAAAGGTTTGTTAGACATTTCAACAAATAAACAACAACAACAAAAAAAAATGATCTAGTAACATATAATTGCTCTTTTGAATCAATCTTATATATTATTTCTCAATCGCTACAATGTCTAACATATAATCAATAGTCTAGAATTATTAAAAAAATATATTAAAAGGAAAAAAAAAAGATTTTCTATTCGAAAGATTTTTGATCGAATTTTTTTTTTTTGATGCCGTCCATATCGATTTATTTCAAAAAGGGAAATAAAAACTAACAGCATATAGCCCCAATCCTTTAAGCACATTGAATTTTCATCTTCTGGTTATTCGTTTATCTTCGAATATACCTGGTCCAAACGTGATTATATTGACGAAAGACCGAATAAATTTTCAGAAATTTCGTTTGGATATCGAAAGCTGGAAACTATAATTTTTGTATACTGTATATTATAATTTCAACTTAACTATTCTTCAGAAAATATGGCGACTTTTAGCATTATTCTTAATTTTTTTTTTTCCGTCTTCCGACACGTTTAAGATAATTTTCTTTCTATGGTAAAAAAAATCTATTATAAAAGATCTCGTATAAAGACTAAAATAATGTGAAATGTTCGTTAAAATATGGAAAAAAAAATAAATAATTATATTAATTCGAGCTATTTTCATTATATTAGCTTTAGGATGCATTCTGGAAGATTCTTTCGCATCAGTTGTTACATTAAGAGCATTCAGGAACATTATACTCTACTGTAAGTTCGGTTTACGCTTCACTTCCTATTCCGCCAAAGGCTCGTCTTAATCTCTTTATGGTACTGTTTAAATTCAAAATTTCGTATCAAAGTCTACTTAATGGAAGTTCGATAGGAACATTTCATTTCTATACTTATTCATCTTTCATAAAATAGATCAACCAGACAAGTCTTTCAGCCAGACGAAAGCAAACGTGTGGCCTTAAAGTCTGTTAGAACTTTCCAATCGATTTTTCCTATTTAACAAATTGAAAATTCTCTCTTTCACTCTTCGTGTTATTAAAATCTCCTTTAAAAGCTGTTATTAAAATTATTTGGAAGTTAAATTTAATTCTGCTTAACTATAAAAAAAAATAATAATAATAATAAAAATTGCCATTCAACTACATCTTGTTTATTGTTCGGTGCAGCTTCGCTAACGAATTAATTCACGACATATAACTATTAACTAGCTAGAAAAACTTGTTTTTAATGCTGGCATTCATACGTTCAAGGAACAGAAGAACGTTTAAATTATATAACACTGCATTATCGTGATATATATCCTATATATCAATACGCAGATATCTGGCTAACGTCTGTTATCTAACAATTCATCCGTGAGATATTCCAGCTTCTAGCATGATTTCTTCTTAAATAATTATAATTACCAAACAAGGAATTTATCTATACATAACGAATCGTTTTTCTACTACTTTTGGTTTTATTTCTGCCATTAAAAATGCAACATGCTCTAACCTTGCATAACTCTATAAAGGGAGCGAGAGGAAGAAGAAGAAGAAGAAAAAAAAAACATCTATTTTTGTAACTATTGCAGTTGTTTTCTGGATGGAAAATAATCTGATGACCTTAAAGACAAAAATAATAATAGAAATAATTAATATTTTATTAGAATTAAGGTAATTTCTGTCACGTTAATAACTATAATGACGTAAATCCAAAAAGAAAAATAAAAAAATCAAACGTCGTTATTAATGAATACGAATGCTTATTAATTTCTAAGATATTCCAGAGCAGAATAAATAAACTTTTATCAACGTCAAAATGGACGTCATAGCGTATTTTACAAACTGCAAGGTCGTCTTTGAATTCTTGAGAAATATTATTTTTTTTTTTTTTTTTAAATAAGATTTTGTAAATTCGCGTTTTACTTGTTACGAATTTTTTTTTTAACACTTCTTGACAGTGTACAGATTAATTTTATATAGGAATAACTGCGAAGTCGTTAGAAGTTCCTCGTATTTAGAGATTTTTTTTTTGCTTATTCCTAGCCTGAGGCTGAACAGACTTACTTAAAGAATTACTTCACGTTAATTCATTTTTAATGCTACAGAGACATTAAAAGTTTTAACCATTTCTTTGTTACTCTTTTTTTTTTTTTACGTTACATAAAAGTCATAAAAATGATCTTTGGCATGTAAGGGCATATTATGTTTACTACTCACTTATATCAACGAGTTTTGAGATTTTTAGACGATAATTGCGTGAGTGAGATTTCATTTTCAGTAGAATTTTCCTTAATAAAATTTGGATCAAGGATTTAATTAATAATAATATCGTATATTCGATCTCCTTAATGAGTTCAAGGATTAATAATATATATATAGGAGGATTTATAATCATAAGGTCAAAGTTCATGAAGTAAAGTAAACTTAAAAAAAAAAAATATTTTATTTAACAATTTTAAGAGAATTAAAAAGAAAAAAAAACATATATATCAGACTCATATTTAATTATAATTTGTATTAACTTTGTTTCAGTACTTATTATCTATGTCAGGAAATTGCATTATACAATTAAATAATAATAATAATAACAGTGATATTTTGATTATTTAGCGAAGAAAATTTAAAATGTGAAACCAGTTTTCTGCCAATCAGAAATTTTGTTTCAACAGTCGTCTCATACAAGTTCGTACATGTAGTTTTTATTTTAACGAAAATATTCACCGACAGATGGCAGCAAATTTTTAATCATAATCGAAAATATGATTTGACGAATTAAATAATAATTTTATTTATATATAACCTCTGACATAACAGTATAATAATAATAATTATAAATATTGTTTTTCAATTATATATTTTGTTTTTTTTTGATATTTTAAAAAGTTTTTTTTTAATTTTAAAATTCGTTAAAAAAATTTTTTTTTTCAAAACTGTGCTGCCCTCTGGTTGTTTCTATAGACAATTATTACTATTATCGTTTGGCAACGGTTATTCTCCGAGGAAATAAAAGTTTTATAATTAATTTGTTCTTCATTAATCACGTGAGTATTATTTCTAAAATATTTGAAATCGTTATAAAGTATTTTTTTAACCATAAAATACTAGTTCAAATTCATTCGTTACTTTAAACTAGGGATGTACAGACTTGTTAATTAAGACCAAGGGCCACATAGATTCTCTATGACTTATAGAAGGGCCACCAAGAGAACCATGAAAGTTATATATCATGTTTATTAATTATAAGTTATAAAAAATGTAATCAAAGTTAAACAAAGAATTTTTAATTGGTGCGAGGCATTTCGTTAATTTAATAATTTTTTTTTTTATGTTAAGTTCGACATTTATAATATCTAAATGCAAAATTGATTCTAAATTTCCATTAATTAAGCGGCACTGCTACCTTGTGCACATATATTAATTTTATACGCGTAATTTTTTTTAAGTTTCCTATTTCACACACATAAATACAGTAAAAATAAAAAAATGCTTATTATTTTAAATATGATTATTATTTTTTCCTTATTGTTTAAAAATATTATTATCGAACCACTACAAAAGTAATTTCACATCAGAAAAATATTATTTGAGTGTGCATTGTTCAAAACTACAAATAATATTTCGTTGATTGTG
>WUQG02414762.1:0-15857 GCA_011317285.2 Androctonus mauritanicus | reverse complement strand
TAAAAAATAAATTTTCTTTTTCTAAGCTGATGCTTACCCATCAACTTAACAACAAACGTTCCCTTTTTTACACAATATACCAGTCTATTCTAAGACATGCGCAGTCTGAACCCACACAACTAAGTTGGACAGACTATAATTGAAATTTTTATTCGAATAAATATAATCCGTATTAAGTTGTATACAAAGCTTATTTGTAAATATACTTTTAATAAATGCATCAGGAAAGATGGATTATGCTATATTCATATTAATATTCATTCGCTATATTCATGACTTATCTTTCGAAAATGAACCAGACTGTGGCACATCATCCTCTTCAAATATATATATATATATATCAAGAATTGATGGTCATGAATATAGCGAAAAAAATAATGTATTGAGAAGGCAGTGCTAAATGGCATATGGTATGCATTATTTGAATTTGTTCCTGCCATATCTATATATATAAAACCGAATGTTTATTGTCTGTCATATGGATTCTCCATCTGAAACAAACTTTACATTATGATTTTCTATAATCTACAGGTAGCAGATATTTTATGGGTTAAGATCGTTTCAGGAAATCGGGCATTTGGGTCGCGAAGAAAATTTTAGTTTATCTTACAGATTTTTATTTATATTTGTGTGGCATTATCAGAGTGCCGATATGACATAATCGTAACGTGTTCATGATGCATGACAATTATTAAATATCATCGATGTGTAGCGTCACTATATAACAATATAAGATGTCACAACTATGCACAAACATATAGCCCCATGATGACTCCATTCGTAGCGCGGAAAAATTTCCGCGCTACGAATGGAGTCATCATGGGGCTATATGTCCCAGGCAATACCAAGCACAATTGGCTTTTATTCTTTATAAATTTAATTTATATTTGGAATATACATTATTTTGCAATGAAAAATATATTGTCTGATTTTTTCCCTTTTCTTTCCCTTTTTAATAAATACACAATATTATCATAAAATAGCATCAATGTACTACTTCACTAAGACGTTACGTCGCCGTGACGATGATGTTATTATGATATATGTTGATTAAACTGATATTAAAATTGGAAACAAAGAGCCGGATAAATTTCTAAGTGTAATGATAAATGAGTTATAATAATCATATTTATAATAATCTATTTGTAATAATCATATTTATATAGCTAGGTTGCTCAATATCGTGATGACGTAATACAATTTATAAGCAGAGTTATCAAATTCGTTTTTTCAAACTAAAGTTAGCTTTTTTAGAAGCAATCCAACTTATAAATTTTTCGGTTTTCTTATAGCTTGAAATTTAACTTTTTTTTTATTCGAAAACTAAAATCATTCATAAAATCATTTCAACTTTTTCGAAATTACCTTTATTACATTAGTCATTAATCATATCTAAATGGGCAGAAGGCTAATTGAAGAAGGAATATCGAAGAATATTTTATTCTAAATAATTTGGCTCCTGTAAGCTGTTGTAAGAATATTCTTCGGCTTGACGTCATGATAAGTCTCGACTTATCACGACATCAAAACAGAAATGTGAATAGAGTGACCAATAGTGTATAAGCTAGGGGAAGAATATTCTTCTGACTTTTATAATTTTGACTTTGTAAGAATATGTAGGTCTCTAAATTAAAAACAACTAGGAAAATGTTTTTATAGCAATAACTACTATAATTCTTATAATAAAATCAAAAAGTTATTTTTTGAAAAATTAAAACATTGTTATATAAAATTTCTCATGAACCCATATGGCAGCTATCTACCTTACAGGCCAGATATCAGCGCCGGATTTAGATATTTTGTCACCTGAGGCAACATTACAAAAAGACCCCCTCCTCTTCAATCACGCATATTAATACATAAACATATGTAATGCTTCGGAACCGGGAATGTAATGACGTCATATACATAGTCACGGAGGAATATACAAAAAATGTGGACTGAGTTGGAAGACCGTAAACTTAAACTGGGATTATATACAGATTTTAACGAAAATAAAGTTGTATCTATATTAAAAACAATAATAATAAATAAAAACATATTTGCGATTATGATATCCTAATTGTGATATGCGAATGCGGGAAAACGCAAGGGAAACAAATATTTATTTTATTTAGACAGACTGTCATTCAATCATGTAAATGATAACAATTTAATTCTCAATCACTCCCTTGATAAGCATTATCCGTTAGAAATATACACCATTATGTCTTTGTAGATCGACTCGACAGTACGTAATACAGTATAGTCAGGATAAATATAATTAAGCTTGTGTGTGAAAATGCAACTGTATTTTCACGCCCTCTCATAATTTTCGCCCTAGGCGACTGTCTCGCACGCCTCACCCTAGATCCGGCGCTGCCAGATATATCTCATTTAAAACATTGGGAGTTATTTTAAGATTTTAAAATAGGATCTGTGACACAGAATTAATATTATGTCAAATTCCTATCAATGAAAACCTAAAAAAGTATTTATCTTATATCAGCAAATGGAATCGAATACTATAATAGAAAAATGAACTGAGAATTTTATTAACTTAATCCTTAAGATCTAGTTTCTTACTTAGGCCTATATATCAATGATTTAATGGCTTTATAATAATTGCTCAATGATTATGAATTTAAAAAATAATTTCTTATGAAATAATTTCTTTTTGTGATGCGTTTATTAAAATGTTTCCTTTAATAATGGTTTTTTATTTTTCAATTATTATGTCTGAATAAATGAAAACTCTGTTCTCAGTTCCTATAAGATCTTCACTTAAAAATTGCTCAAAACACAAAATAGTAGACAAATATTTACTTCATTATTGATAATTTTCATAGATAATTTTTCCGCCAGATGATGTTAGTCAGTGAAATTATAATTTTCACTTCAAGTCACAAACCATGTCAAGGCCTTATCTATTTTATGGATGTTTTCTTTTTCAAAAATCTCATAGTGGATAGATAGAATTTCTATTATGAGTGAAATTGGATTTGGAATCATCGTATGCCTTCCCACTTACGAAGATAGGAATAAAATGATGTGTTTATTATTCTTCTCTTCCCTACTATCTTCAAGAAATGATCTTTATCTGAATTAAGTAAAATTCATCTAATCAGAATTACAACATTTAGTATTCCTTTTACAACATCCCCTATCCTGAATAGAAAGTCCAGGAAGTAATAAGCTATATCGAAATACTTCATTGAAACAGTTCCACATTCTATCTTGCAATCAGAGACACTTCTTCATAAATAAATAGCGCAGTTAAAAGATCATTATTATTTTCATTCTTTCAGATCATTGCTGTAATTAGGTTAAAAATGCTATTACAAAACTACTAAAGAAAAGCAAATTTACAAAACTATTAAAGTGGGGCAAGATTTGTAGATTTATAACTGCATTTATAGATTTGTGTGTTTCTAGAATGCATCTCATATTTTATATTTATTGTTATGGGAAAATTAGTCTTGAATTATGATAAGTCTTCAAGAACGTAATCTTTGCATAAAATGTGCACTGTATTACTGTATTTTGATTAATATTATAAATATATGGACACAAATTTATAATTTCAAAAATTATTGACATTTATTAAACGATATCATATAGCAACTTTAATATTTTTAAAATTGTTGAACACCAATGTCCGAAAATTCCGCAACGCCTAGAATCTCAAAAGAAAGAAAAGCGATTTTATTCTCCAATAGGCATTATAGACCCTAGGCTTTATTGGATGCTCTCTTGGTCATTCACTAGAGGATTTGAATTTGTCGTGATAGTTTCAATCTTCTTTTTATTATGATAGAGGATTACATACCTGTCTGTATTCTGTTCCAAATTGTTGGTTTTCACCTAATAGATCTATGGCACAATTTGCAAAGTATACTCTATCCGTATAGATCTCTAAGTATACGCTATCTCTCTCTATATATATCTCTAAGTATACGCTACCTCTATATATATCGCTCTCTAAGTATAAGTATACTCTAATTTAATATCTGTAAACAATTCAGAGATAAGTTTAAATTTACATTTTTTTTTTTTTTTTTAATTATTAGACTTTTATATTTGAGTTTTATTAAAATCATTGTACTATATATTGGAAAATATCAGTCTCTAAAATAGATTGCATAGATAATGATTTACCAGACTAGTCACAAAAAATATTTCAAATCTAACTATTCTGTGCTGCGTCTTATAAAGTATCAGTCTAGTGTGGTCCTTCAATAATCCAGATTGATTATAATTGATTTATTTTAGATTGTTATTAAATAATAAATATTTAAATTTGTATTTTCACATTAATTAATAAATATTTTATTTACTACTATTCTGTTAGGAGTTTTCATTAATGATAGTTATAAATAAACTGTAATTGTACTGTGATGCTTTTCACTAACAACAACTATCGAATTGTTAAGGGAAAGTTCTGATAAATATAATTTCATTTATTATAAATTATTAAAATTGTTAGGCATTTCTGACACATAATTTTCTCTTAATTATTAAATGATCTTCGAAGCGTTTTCATATGATATTCTTATATGAAAAAAAGATAATCAAACCATCCATCATTCCTATGCAGCGAACATTTATTATTTTTGATTTCAAATTCGATAAAAATCGGAAACATTTTTGAAATTATTTTGAGAAAGAACCTCTAATGCTATACCACTCGATACTTTACAAAAAAAAAATAACATTTTTTTATTTTTCAAATTATTGTATTGATACGATTGAGGTGAAACTAATTCTAATCTTGCAATTCAAGGTAGTATAAAAAAAAACTTTAAAAAATACTGATAAATTAATTTAAAATCATTAATTCCGTGTTTTCGAATTATTGAAATCTTCCAAAGAAAACTTTTCTTGTCTGATTTTTATTATATTTGCCATTAAATATAAATATAATCAAAATCATTATAATATCATTGCAAAATAGGCTCCAGGAGATGAAAGCCACGCAAAGCATAATTAAAATGTAGAAAATTTTAAATAAAAATGCAAAATACGTCTTGATATAGACGCTGCATAGTATTGGCGGCTCTATATTTATCAAATTTTGAAGAAACTTCCTCTATTTTCAGCCAGAATCATAATTATAATAAATTAGATATTCAAATATTGTCTTTTATTATTATAGGCTTTGCTTTTTCCATTAAAATTCACATTCACCATTTTCATATTTGGTTTGTTCGTAAGCAAATAATATAGTACAGCAAACTCCCGCATAACGCGACGAAAAAATTGCTATTAATATTCATACAATGCTATAAATAGTCCCGTATAACGCGTAGGATAAATTTATTTTTTTAACATTCACCATTTTAACATTCACCATTCGCCATTCACTTATCCGTTGATTGTAATAAAAACCAAACGATATTTATTTCGTTTCCATGACAACTTTAACTTTTTTGTCGAGTTATACGAATCCGCGTTTTCGGAATCCGTGTTATATTGGGTACTTATATATAATATTTTTTAAAATTTAGTTACTTGTTTTCTGTTTTGTATTTTCCTTTATTAAAAGAAGCCTTCTTTAAAACAAGTTAATTAATACTCTGCACACAATAAAATCATATTTGAAACTAACGCACATCTCATTAGCAATATGCGATCAGTACTGAAATTCAGAGATAAGTTTAAATTTGCATAAGATCGTCTGATAATGCATGTCTCGTATAACGCGATTTCCTATAACGCATCCCTCGCGTTGTATGGGATTCCACTGTATTGTATGTGCATATGCATTCAATGTCTAGCGATTCTAGAATGTTTTTTAATAATAATACTAAAGATTTAGGAATGGCTTTAAATTTTAATATAAAGAACTATTTAAAAAAAGTGTTTACTAATTATTATTTTTATTTTTTATTACTTTTTAATGATTTTTATTAATTTTTGATTCCAGCCAATGGTCACTTTTGCAAAAAGATCACTTGTCAATTGGGATATATTTCTCATATCTCAACGCACGATAGAGACTATCGTAAAAGAATCTTGCTCACATCATTACAAATTAGCTAAGGTATTTTTCTTTTTAGTAACGCATCCTTAGCGTAATATATAGCTTTTATTCTTCTCTTTGAATGAAACGAGTAGGGCATACTTAATTAGGCATTTTTCATGCCTATAATATAATTATTATAATTATATAATTATAAGCTCACATCAGTAAACCGATACATTGTAATTATTATTATATTTTTTATATGAAATGAATTATTCAAAAATTTATCTTGTTTCATTTTATTCAGGACCTGCAGGCTATAAATGTTGATATCAGGAACATCAAATATACATCTTATAGAAAAATAATTTCAAACACGAAAAAATTTTTTGAATTGAAACGAAGAATGTCTACCATTCCAAAATATTTAGACCATCTCTTTTCATAATATTATGAATGTTCTAAAAATATTTGCGATATTCATTCTATGTTGAAAAGAAAATTTAATATCTAAAATATCATTTACTAACCTGTTTAATTAAAAAGTTAAATTAATATATGATTCAAAGCTAAGCAAAACCGTTTAAAAATCTTTGAAAGTGAGCATACATAAACTACATCAAGCTGTTAGGGAGGGAGGGATAATAGATCTGTGACGATAAATGATCTAGACTCTTCTAGAGGAAGGAAGGAGTCATGCAAACTGAGATGTCATTCTATAAAAATGGATAGAGTTTTACATTTCTATGATTAAACATTTTTTATAAAAGATAAGATATTTATATTTAATTGTTCAAAAAATAAAAACTTAATGTAATATATTTGGAGCTATATTTGTTATAAAATGTAAGACATATAACTAGTTCTAACAACATTCATATCCAGATATTTGAAGGAGTTCATTTGGAAATTAAAGAATACTATATATGTAACAAAGCACCAGTATAAAGTAATTCTTATTTTTTACTATTTTATGCATTTTTTATTTCACGTAAAATTGGAAAAAAATTTTTTAAGGGAGGGGTCTTCAAATTTGTAACATCATGGTCAGGAGCGTTAAGCTTAATGTGACGAAAAATTAGAAAGGGAATGAGGAAGTAAAAGTATTCGAAGTAGCGTGGCATAGTTTATGGATGCTTCCAAAGAAAATAGTATTTTAAATATATTTTTTTATTTTTTCAATTTAAAAGTGCTAGTATGAGAAACAGTTTCTGTTATAGCAAAAAAAACTCGATTTCATCCAAAATTTTAAATTATTTTCAATGAAATTAGAAAAAAGTCTGAAATTTGGCATTATAAAAATTACAAGAATTCGAATTTTATAATTTGGCCATTAAATAATTTTATTATAAGAAATTTTATAACATTCGTATTTTATATAGGCCCTAGACAAGATTTTTTTAATTTCTAATAATTTTCTGATTTGTTTTCTTTTTCAGTCTCTATCATTATTTCTCACATTGACAATATGAATATTAATAAAATTGGTACTGGAAATACAGTACTATAACATTGCTTCTATTTAAATTTATTTACATGAGATTAATAGAATTTTCAAAATTAATAAAAATGTTTCATTTGTGTTCTCGATGTTTCTAACATTAGTATTTTAGAAAATTTTTAAATTAATTAATTTTTTCAATTTTTAAGAAATCTATTTATTATAATTTTTTCTTTAAAACATTCAAGCAACATTAAAAACAAGTCAAGTAAGACCAGATAGAGTGTTTTTAGTGTTGATTAAAATACATAGTATAATTGATATTGTAAAATGCTAAATTAATACAATACAAAATTAATAAATTCATTTTTTATGAATATACAGTATTTTATTTAATAGGTCTTTAAGAAATTAATATAAACCAAAAATGTTTAAAAGATAAACTTTTATAAAGCGCGACAAAATAAGAAAATAATTTTTTTTGGAATTAAACTATCATATATTTATATACAATTATCCTTATTAAAATAGCATCATTTTATTCATAGATAAAACCTTGCAACTTTAATAGAGATTATTATAATTCATGTAAAAATTAATATCTCCAATAAAGATTATTTCTTTTATCAGCATTTTATTTTATATAATTTTATCCTATTTTATTTTTTACTTTTCTCTATAACAGATGCTTTAATTTAACTTTTAAATTTTGTTAAAGATATACAAGCCTCACTACCTTGGTCTTATCTGAGTCTGCCAAAACTTATCCTCTGAACATCAGAATGACAAGATGACATATGTTTTGGTCAATCAATGAGAAGGCAGTTAGGAATTCTCGACTTACGCGATAAAGTTTAGATGTCTATTTTTGTCCAAAATTTATTGTTGATTTCTGTACTTTGTTGTTTAACAGAAAAACATTTTTTAAATTATTTTTCTGGAATTTTTTTATGTTATGTTTAGCGGCTACAATTATTTTATATTCTTAACACGGGATTATCTTGTTGATCATTGTCGCGATAAGTCAACTTGATTGAGAGGAAATATTTTTAGTTTTTGAAAGCTGAAAAACAAAATCCGTTATATCTTTTTGAGATCAAATGATTTTATCCATCAATATAATAAAATAATGTGATATAATTTTTAAATATATATATATATAGCGTTTGTAAAAAAAATTAATTTACACAGTCGAAGAATAAATTACACTGTATAAAGAATATACGCTATTTAACTTGAGATAATTATTATTAAGAAAATGAATAAAGTAAGAAGAATACTGTATCAATAATAACGTAGATCAGCAGATTTAATTTAATTTTATGAAATATTTTTTTACATTCGATGCTTCTATTAGCCTATATAGAATCATTTATTTATATTATAGTATAAAATATATGTGAAAAGATCTTTTCGATATTCATTCATAAATCTTTATTAATTAAAATCGATTTAGAAACAGAGAGAAAAGACATACTGATTACTACTAATATCAAATAATATCAAAAATATAGTATTGCATATGAAATATGCTAAAAGCATAAAAATTATTAAAGATCTGAAAAACGTATATTATCATTATTATTAAAAATATGATTTACTTGATAATTTATAACTAAATATAATCGAAAAATAAAGAAAATAATGAAAATTATTAAGTTATTTCGAAAAATATCAAAATTTTAATGTAAACACATTATTTTATTATAAACTCTCTCCTATAGCTTTTATATTATTTAATCTTTGGAGATTAAACGTGAACGTCAATAATCTAAAGCCAATATCACAAAGAAGATATTTTTTTTTAAATTTATTTTTATATATGATTAAATATAAATATTTTCAAATATTTGTAGCTATTATTATAATTTACTGTTTCTAAATTATAATGTGAAAATTCTTAATTCTTTATTGAAAATTAGAAATATGTTTAGTTAAAATCTGTAAGGAAATATCGAAAAGAAATACCAAACTGCTAAAATTACAATAAAATTATCAATAATAGGATTTATTTCTTGTATTTATTCACGAATTCAATATATTCCATTTTGAAATTATTTCAAATTTGATTTATTACACATTTTTTAACATATAATATTCAATTTTTATTAAATTTAAATGCTTGAACTGAACAAGCATATTTGAAAAGTTTCTTTTTTATTAAAATTTCATTTTGTGTTTTGGCCTGCTATACAGTATTAATAGAAGATAAAATAACAATGAGATTTATCAGTTTATATTATAAAAAAACAGAACATATTTTTGAATACAGTAATAAAATATATAAATTGAAACAATATTTTCTTGTTTTAAGTTATGTAGTCTTTTGTTAATCTGGAATTGTCAATATCACGTCTCATCAGTCAAAAGGGCAAAAGGATGTCAAAATTAAAGACTAAATCTGCGGGGACCCGAACTCAGAACATTATGACTTACACGATACTCCCTAGACCTGACGGCTAGTCTCCACCTCTTAGCAGGGGTGCAGACCTAATCAACAAGGGAAGTCTGCAAAACGTCACTAATGTCATGTGTCTAAATTTCGAGTGCATATTTTTCCGTGACTGTAATTTTAGTTGCTAAAATAATACAATATAATGCATAAATTCTTTAAAAACATTTTATTACTATTCAAATGTATTCGTTTAGCAAAATGATATATTGTTTGCTTTAAGTTGACAGATAATCGTATAAAAATTATAAGATGCTACTTCTGGAAAATATTGTTTCAATAGTAAACTTTAAGATGAAAATCTTAGTATTGTAATTATTTATTATTATATATTTATTTTTTCTTTCCTTGAAATAAAAATGTTCTGTAATAATAAAGTTTATTTTCAATGCTATCTTAGTTCAAGCACAATGATATTAAAATTTATTTAATGTTTAGTATTATGTGATTAAAGAGTTGAATTAATTTTCCAATTCATTAATAATATATCTTTTCAAGAAAGTGGAAAGTTTTAATTAATTAATTATAATGATTGCTTTATCCAATATGATTAATTAAATCAACTTATGTTATTTCTATTAAGTGGTTCGTATTCATTTTTGAAATATCAAAAATGAATACGAACCACTTTCAAAATGTAGAATTATTTCCACTGTATATATGATAATTAAGAGAAGTTTTAATATCCATATGTCTATATTTTTTGTATATATTTAATGTTTTGAATAAGTCTTATTAGGATGAATTTTTATTATTATAATCTATTTTATTTTCTATTATAAATTATTTTTTGACTAAATTTATTAAAAAGTATTGAGAATAAAAGTAATAAGCTTTATATTTAAAATTTAAATAATTAATACTAAAAAGTAGAAAATTAAATATTTGCATGAGAATTTTATATTTCAGCTGATTATGAATGATCGATCAAACAAAAAACTATGTATAGAAGAGAAACATTTGTTATAAATAAAACATTTTAAAGTATAATTTTTACTAGCAGTACTATCAATTTGTATATACAAGTTGTTTTATAATACCAGTGTAATACTGATATTATACTAGTTATAAGTTCAATACTTTTATGAAACAAAATTTAAATCTATTAGAATTTTATGGAAAATTAGCATTATTTAACAACAGAATTTTTTCTTTAGTTTGTTCATTGCTGAAACATTTGTTGTTTTTATTGCATTAAAATGCAATACTTTTTGACACATACAGTATATGTAATGCTTTTGAAATATTGTTGCCAATATTGTCTTACTTTGTAATATACTTACGTATTATGGCAATATTCTCAGTTATATTAATTCATGTGATTGACGGTGATACTTGATATCAGTTCTAATTCTCTTATAAAGATTTCATTTATTTTTCATCATTCATACATTTCTTATTAGATAATTTCTAGGGGCAAAGTTCGATATTATGCGCGACTTTATGTCATTCTTTAAATAAATAAATTACTAAAAAATGCATCTG
This sequence comes from Androctonus mauritanicus, assembly GCA_011317285.2. Taxonomy (NCBI): domain Eukaryota; kingdom Metazoa; phylum Arthropoda; class Arachnida; order Scorpiones; family Buthidae; genus Androctonus; species Androctonus mauritanicus. The sequence goes on along the minus strand of WUQG02414762.1, from coordinate 4,535 downwards.
GAACAGAATATTTAATTTCAATTTTTTTTTTTAATTCCTCAAACGATTTTAATATAGCATTGCTCTATCCAATATGTGAGCGCTTCATTGAATTATTTCTACAAATCGATAACTATCTCCGATAACGAGCATTTTATAATGATAGAACATCGTAGCTTACGCATAATATGCATAAGCTACGATGTTCTATCCGATAATAATTTATTATTTCTATTCTGCTGACAGATTAGAAATAAGATCGCAGGTTTCATGCCGTCAGAGCGCGCTACGACGATAAACTTTCGGACTGGATAAAAATGACGTCATAACATATATTGCGGCAAGTTCAAACACGGATTCCGAGCGTCAAACTCGATTGTAATTTTTTTAGAAATATTTAATATTGGTAGTAAATTTGATATTAAAATTCGCAAAAAGTTATATTAAAGTGAGGGAATTTCGAATAATTTTTATTTAAGAATAGTTTATAACTTTTTTTTGAAGTTTATCCAGGTTTTGAATCAAATACGCATGCGTATAGTATTGCCGTTTATCCGAGGTGCCGTCGAGTCTGGAAAGGGACATTAGTGCGCAGGTCAGCCTACCGCCTGCGGTACACAGAAAAGGGACAGTTTCCTCTTATTTCCCAACACTCGTGTACTTCACTAAAACCAATGCAAACAGTCTTTGTTTTCCACAATGAAAGTCGCAAGGAATCAAAGGTTAGTCTTCTTCTTCTATACTTCGAAAATAAATTTTTTTTTCCAGAAGGAAACACATAAGCGAGATCGTCTGCTTCGCCGGGATATCGTCTGCCACTTCTGACGGATTAATCTTTAAATTTGAAATTTTCAAAATTACTAAGAAAATGATTTTAAAAAAAAATATATATATAATTATAATTTTTTCCAATTAATTTAAAATATAAAAGGAATATTAAACAAAATTAGGCGAAATTATCGAAATTTTTATAATTTGCAAGATAATTGTCGGACAGGTTAGTAAGAGCCAATTAATTCTTCTCTTACTATTCATCAAAATTGTCTAGACTTTTCTGAGTTGTCGTTCGAACGGTTTGGACTCCTAAATTAATATTATTGAATAAATAGATATTTAAATACAGAAATATGTGATTAAAAACTTTATGATTTTCTTAAAATGAATGATACGTAAATAGGTTTCTTCCTGTCAAACTTATTACAGTATAGGATTGCTATCTAATATCCGGATAAGATAGATTATCGTTGCAAACTTTCGTATCAAAACAAAGAGTGTCTATATTCGTAAATATGTAAAGCCGATAAATGCGTAAAATAAATATCCTTTAATGAAAGATTAACGCAATTCATCCGTTTTGAATCTGTTACAGATTTCGAATTTCACTTTAAATATTTTTGTTTAGAAAATTTAGATTTTTATTTATTTAAGATTTATATTAATGATTACAACAAATAATATTTAAATTGAAATGATTGTTAATAATATAATGCTAATTATTTAAACTTTTATTAAAATGAAAATAGATTTTTTTTATTAATAAAAAATACTGTACTTTTATACATTTGAGAATATTTTTTCGGGACCATCTGTAATAAAGAAAATGTAATTAAATACTAGGAAATGAAATTATTTAATTAAATTCTGAGAGAAATAATATGGGTCAATCAAGCATAATTTTTACTTATCTAACTTAATTCATAATTAATTTTATAATATTTTTTTATTTAAAGTTCGTTTTTTATGTATATGCTGTTTTTGTTGAATAAAAGAAATTCACATTTTTCTTTAATTATTTTAAGCCTATTGTGATAATTTATATTCGTTAAATTTTCGAAATGATAAAGTTACACTTTTCACAGATTGAGAATTGACACTGACCGTTAAATCCGAAATTAAACGCTGGAAGAAGTGTAAAAGTCGCTTAAGGCGATAATACATTTAAAATCGAAAGTTTTAACAGAAATAGCTACAGGCAAGTCTGGTTTTTTCTCATTGCCTGAGTTTGGGGTCCTAATTCGGGCAGGGCCCTCAAATGTTAATTCTAGCCAACATAAAACCCAAGTGATAGACTTCTAGTATAAATTACATCGAGACACTTTAATAGCTTTTAAAATTCTTGTAAATCAAGTTTTAGTTAACATTTGTTCATACAAAAAAATTATTTGACTGAAAGACGAAAAATCAAAGATGTAAGATTTCTCTTTAATCGGCCAATCTGAAATTTAGAAATCATAATAAAACAATATAATTAAAATTAATAATAGAAATGCCGCCATTTTTAAAAATGGCAGATTCGATAAGCGTATTATAAATCTTTCATCTATAATTTCTGTCTTTTCCACCCTATCATATAAATTCTATGACCAACTATTTCCCATGTGACATTTTACAAATTACAATTTCCAGATGACATAAGAAAAACAGGAAAATGAATCAGTTAACAACAGTCATTACGAAGTGGGCCCCGCGAGTGTGAATACTAGAAGAGCGTCTGAAAATTCCATCGACTTAAGTTACAAGCGGTGATTTTAGTCCCCATAGTGTCCCTCTTCTCTCTACATCAGAACATCCTAACTGTCTTGACCAATAAATAAACCTTATTAAAAAAATACTTGTCAATATCTGTCATATGAAGTTACTTAAAAATAGCTACGTGTAGCAATATTGTAAAGACGAACCTATGTTACAAATCAAAGCTTAAGTTGAGAAAGGTCAACAGTGGATTTGACTTTGTTCCGTGTTAGATGATTACAGTTCAAAGGTGAAGGGTCGTTCTTTATGATAGTTCACGAACATCACCTCTGTTGTTCAAAGATCTTGTTTCTCCAGTAAGATGATTAAGATTCTCGTGATCAACAGGTTATTTTTTATAGTTGCCCTTCGACTTAGAATTCTCATGGGACAACATCACAAATATTACAAAAATAAAAAATTTTTGATCAGAAAAAAATGTACCCATAAAAATGAAGAATTATCGGTCTATTTACGTCCCGAGAATATATATGAGAAACTAACCATGATAAAAATAATTAATCGTTTCCTTCAAACCAGAAATTCCTTCTTTAATGAAAGAGTTATATATAGGCGAACGTTGAAACTCTTTTTGGCCAACTTGAGCGCAATATATTACGAGAAAACTTCAGAACTTTGAGGATTTCTAATCTCAAGCAAACTTTATAAGCAAATACCGTGAAATTCGCTGAATTTCCAACATTTTTCCCCACGTCAAACTCTGAATTTCGAGAAAAGAATGAATTTTTCCAAATTTTTTTTTTCAACGGCAACCGCGTATTACATCGAATTGCACTCTTCGCGTCATGAATAATTTCGAGGCACAGATGAAAAAGAAAAACAAACTTTAATTACTTAACGATATAATTGACAGAGGGGCGTTTTACACGGCGAGCACGGCGAGGTATGGCTGGAGCCGCTCGAGGCGTCCGATTTCCCGACAGCAACAGTCACGGGGACCACCTCGTCGTCGACGGGCCCAAAAAGAGCGCACGTCCTGTATCGCAGGTCGATCGACGAGCACGAGCGTTCGGTTACGAGGCTGTCCGACGAGATCGAAGGCGCCAAGTCTTCCGGCGGGCGCCAAGGAGACGTCTTCTTCCGTCGTCGGGGGCAGAGTCACGATCGCCATTATCAGCAGCAGCGCGAGAGCCAACACCGTCATCATCAGCGCCGGCACGAACGTTACGGGCCCCGTAGGAAGAGAAAGAAAAAACCTGACGAGCTGGAGACTAAAAACTGCGGCACCCGCGGTGAGAATCAATAAGGCGACTGTAAGTTGTCTCGTGTAAGTTCGAGAATCGCAATCGACGAAAATTAAAAACAGAAAAGAAACAAAAAAACGTGAAAAAATGTTCAAAATGTCTCTTTTACCATCTACGTGTATTATTAGGCTGTTGAAAAAACCAGTTTATCTGAGAAAGAGAAAAGATTTACTTGAAGTCGTGCTTGAAAGAGAAAGTTTGTCGAGAATAAACGAACTTGAAGATGGAAAATTTTTTTTAGAAGAGAGAGAATATCATGAAAACGAGCGTATGGATTTAAGCATGTTATGTACCTCAATCCAAGGCTAGTTTTTCAAAAACATTAAATATTCGAAACTTGGGCATTTATTCGAAAAAGAAGACTTTGAAGTTGTGGAGGAAGTTTACAAGAACATATATCCTCGAAATTCGCTTACGGTTTTGAAGAATTCTCATTACACAAAGGTTCGATTGGCTCAAAAATTTGTGAGAATGTTCTTGAAAACCTCCTCTACAACTTTGAAGTCCTCTTTTTCGAGATAAATGCCTAAATTCTGAATATTCAAAGTTTTTGGAAAACTAAGCTCAAATTGAGGTACATATCGATGGTTCCGTAGAGGATATTCACATTTCAAATTGTATCACATCCCAAAAAACACATTTCGAATATCCCATTTCAACTGTCACATTTCGAAAAATATTACAATTTTGAAAAAATTATTTTTACAAGGTATCACATCTCGAAATATCACATATCAGAAGACAATATCATAATCAATACTTTTTCTTTATTTTTCAAAT
>WUQG02414751.1:0-15857 GCA_011317285.2 Androctonus mauritanicus | reverse complement strand
AGATTTTTTAGTAACTGATAACTGTACTATTAAATTTTAATAAAAAAAATAATTTGATGTTTTAATATTCTCAAATACAGTATTTAAAAAATTTCAGTTTCAAGCATCTGATACGATTATTATGTTCTCTGATTTCTTCATATCTTTTACATGTATTCATATATATTTATATAAAGTTTTGATTCGATACAAGTAAGTATCGATACTTTTAAATGATAAAATTAGCAGTATCGATACTCTGATTCGATACTATTCAAATAAGTAAGTAATTGATACCTTGGGGTATCGATTCATCCCTAGAAATTTGTAGAATTTAGTCAATAGCTGGCTTATTCAATAAACAAAATTTAATATTTCTGATACTATACGTATGTAGTCATGGAAAAAAGAAGTTACGTTTCACGAAATATTAAGTAATAGGTATTTATGTTATATTTCTTGAATGAAATTGATTTATGTGCGCGTTGCTCGGGAATTTCAGGTATATAATACAGTTATGTTATCAAAATGTCAGCAGCCTTGCTAATAATAATAAAAATTTAATTTAAATGAATTTATAAATTATATCAGTGTTATTTAGTCTTAATTCATACTGATATAATCTATAAATTCATTTAATTTAATTAAAAATATTTTATTACTGACAAGGGTGCCAACATCTTGATGACAATAACTGTGATGGATCAATCAGATTACCAGAAATACTTTTGCAACAGCTGTAAAAGTAGCTGCTGCAAAAGTATGTGATTGGGCAGAATAATTAAGTTAACACCTGAATGAAAAGCTAAGCTTTCCATATGGTTAATCTAGCCAAGTTTATAAAGGATGGGGTTTAATGAATTGGCTGATCACTTATATAAATTTTTGAAATATGGAACATATATTTGACTCCAGGTCCCATATTTCAAAAATTGTGCTGAAGCATTTTCTCAATCAACCTCTTCATGGATATTAGTTAGATTAATTAATTTTGCCTTTCCAATTGAATTTCATAAAAATTTTTCAGATAACTTATATCAAAACTTTTCATATGAAATACCAGTATTTTATGTATATATAATGTCTTAGTGTTACTGCTATATTATTCTATTGATTAAGCAGTTACTCATAAATCTAATGTTTTCAGTACAGGGCTACTGCTAGTTAACCCATTGCTAATTTACAGAGATGTTTATAATATAGTTCAGGCTATTTGACTCTCTAATACATTATATATATAGGGTGGAAGAAAAGTCTGTACCCCTCCAAATAACTTGACAACTATCATTGATTTCAAAAATCTGTTAATGCCAACAAATAGGAAATCATGGGTGGGCTATCTGATGATGGCCTTCAAATGAGCTGATTGTGCAAATGAGGACAGTTACAAATCCTATCTCATAAATTAACAGATAGAGAAAAATTTCTAATTACAAACTTGTTCAGCATTCAATTCTGAAAACTTTACAAAAAAACTTCATCAAAATCAGATGAATAGTTCACTCAAAAATGAAATAATAACATTTTTACATGCAAAGGGTTGACACTTATTTCTGATGTAAATAACAAACTAACACCAAAACATAACACTCCAAATCAATAAATTGAAAATATAGAGCCTAATCAACAAGCAAAAACAATCAAGGATATGCTCAAAATGTTTTCCACCAGCACCAAGTACAGTTGAGCATGATGTTAGATGGAGTTCTTCACAGCCTTTAGATTGTCAGTAAAAATCTCTGCAGGAACAGTAATGATGTAGTCTTGAAGATTCTCTACTGTTATTATGCAAGAATGAAAGTAGTTGTGGCCTCATCAATTGCTGTTTGTGGACAAACTGATCTTGGGCGTTTCAAAGAATTAATGTATGATAGATCTAAGTGTTTCATTTTTGAGTGAACTATTCATTCGATTTTGATGAAATTTTTTTACTATGCTCAAAATTGAATGCTGAACAAGTTTGTAATTGGAAATTTTTCCCTATCTGTTATGATTTATGAAATAAGATTTGCAAGTGTCCTCATTTGGATAATCAGCTCATTTGAAAGTCACCATCAGGTAACCCACCCATGATTTCCCATATATTGGCATTAACAAATTTTTGAAATCCATGATATTTATCAAGTTATTTAGAGGGATACAGACTTTTCTTTCACCCTGTATATATATATATATATATCCATTAATTTTAGAAATATAGGTAGAAAGCTATAGAATTAATTGATGTGATGTTCATTTCATCTCTTAATATATTTCATAAAAATGCATCATGTATAGCATTTCAAAAAATTATTAAAATTTAATGAAAATTCAAAAAGATATCTTATAATTTAAAATTTGAAATCTGTTATTTTTAAACCTTCATAGTTTAAGGAATAAAATGTAGCATTAAATATTTCCAATACGAAAGTTGTATAGAAGTGTATTAAGTTTTTAGAAACATCAATCCAAATAGTTCCATTACATTCCCCATCATTATATTGTATGATTAGGTTTTTTCAATTATTCCCCCAAATCACAAAGAATATATTTGGCAGAGACCACTTGTAGAGCCCGTCATAAGCTGGCCAAACTCATTATGGGACAACCAAAAGGTTGAAAGATGTGGTTCAACAGACGAGCTCAGATCTCTTCTGTAAAATAATAAATGTTGGACCTGTATCCCCAAGATAGTGACTGTGTTATCATGCAGTCATTTGTTGGACTTATATGATTCTGATAACAAGTTTTCTATTATTAGTTATTAACACTCATTTTGATTTTCCTAGGTATCATCAATCCTTATTTTCAATGCTTTAGGTAATACCATTATAGGAGTGAATGGCCAATCACATAGCAAAGCATTTGTTACTACCTGAACAATATTGGGAATGGATTCATAGATCCCTATACTTCAATTTTTTCAGGAAATTGTTAGGTTATTATCTTTCACATGGCATGTGAGTGCTCTTGCTTAATATCTAAAAGAGGAAAACAACATAAAATTAAAGTAAATAGATTTCATTATGAATTTGGTTGGTTTATAATAGTCCTAACTGGCATGTCATCACATATCCATATATATTTGGCAGCATAACATAACCAAATCTGCAATTTTGTTTTTGAAAGTTTTTATTAATGAATATAAAACTCTAAAATAAATTATATTCACAAACTTCTAAAATATAGAAAAAAAACAAACATTATATAATAAGATAAAATTTATTATTTCAAAGTAGAGATTTGAAGCATATGTACAATGTAAATACAGCATACTGCATGAGTCAAATATGAAGACAAAATAAGATATTTGGATAGCAATAAGATTTGCTATTCAAATTAAAAAAAATATTTTTAGTTAAAAAAAATATTTAGAAAGCTGTCAAGTACAGTAAATTTAAAGAAATAAAAGCTGTACATATTTTTTAAAAATTCATTTTACATACACTTTGGCACATTACAAAACTATTTACATTTCCAAAGTGAGATAAAATAATTCATAAATTTTTCAATGAGTATTTACAAATATTGTAATTAATGTTTTATTCAATGGATAATTTTAATTAAATCAATGTTAATGTATTATATTAAAAAATATATGTATAGAATCTATACTTTAAGATTTCACATACACATAAATTTGAAAAATTATCAAATACTTTGTACTTTATATTGTTTTGTTTAATATATACAATCAAAGCATCAAAATCCAAACAATGATACAAAATATACATTTGGAACTGCTGTAAGTCATATCTATGGATATAAAACTAAAATTTAACATCAAAGTTATTATTTTTTTGATAATTATTGCTAATCATATGTGATAAATTTAAAGTATAGAAAGAAGTGTAAAAAGAATTGAAATCTAACATATTTAAAATTTTTGATAATTACAATATACTTATACAACTTAAATTTTTGGATTGGATGGATTTTGAAGTCAGTTATATATATTTTACAATAAGGAATTTTAGGATTTCAAAGAACTATTGAAAATAATTTAATAAAAATTTTTAATTCTTTTAGTAAATACAGTCAAACCTCTTTAATTCATGGATTGGGTGCATCTGCAGTTTGAAATTTATCTAAGTGAAAATTTGTTTAAATGCTTTGTTATTTTAGTGCACAGAAATTATAGTTCCCTCAAAATGAAATGTATAATTTACTGATGATAAGCTTAACAAAAATTTAGAAAAACTAAAAATAATAAATATATAGAAGAAACAGGTTATAATTAATGCAGTCACATCAATCATGAATACAAATAAATGATATAAAAAGGATTTTAATATAAAGAGAATAATTTTGAAAAGATTTTAATAAATTTGTATGTAAATCAGATGTTAAGACTTTTTAAAATTGCACTTTTTGTAAAAGTAAAAATTAATAAATAAAATAATGTGGATTATGAATCTAATGAGATATATATATATATATATTTTGTCTTGCTAATAATTATATATGATTTCTGTATATTGAAATCATATATAATTATTAGTTATTTGAAAAATCAAAATCATGGAAAAATATAGTAGTAGTAATAAATGACAAAAAATATTTCAATTACTTTATAAAATCTATTTTTATAAATTTTGAAAATAATCAATAAATAAATATAAAATTTTTGAAGATAAATGCAAACTACAAAACTAATTTTATTGAAATACAATAAATTTATTAGAAACTATTGAATTTCGCTCACACAGATTAGACTATACAGTTCATTTTAAAATGCAATTTTAAAATTAAATCTGATGAAAATGAGAAAAATTTTCAATATTTAAACAATATAAATGTAATGTCTCAAAGAAATTAAGAAAAAAAAACATGAATGCTTTTATCCTATTAAAAAGATAAAGTTTAAATAGACCCATTGAAAACAAATATGTTTTCCAACAAAAAAAAATTTTGTATAAAAATATAGAATGATAATTGTAATAAAAAATATTACTACAAGTGTTAAATTTGACATTATTAGATGAATATTGGAAACATTTATAAAATATTAAAGTTTCATGTGAAATGATTTATAAATAGCACAGATATCACAATTTAATCCAGAGAATTTATCAGTATTATGAAATATGAAAACAGAAATATAAAATATTGAATATCTTTAAATATGGTTCTTTTTAGTATTGTATTTGTTTATTTTTAATTATAGTAAATAAAATAATTGATTTCAAATATAATAAAAGAGAACATCCCATATCCTAATACAGTGGTACCTTGCAATTCGTCAGTCTCACATGTCGACAGTTGAAATTCGTGGGAAGGCACATGCATGTACATGGAATTGTTTGATGTCATTTGTTATTTGCATGGTTATTTGTCAGTTCTTGTTGGATGCTTTGATGTTTACTCATATTATTTATTTTAATTTTCAATTCTGCATTTTTCATAAAGTAAAAAATTTGCACATCCATAGTTATTATTATTTTTTTTGAGTGAAATTTAAAGATGGGTTTAAAGAGAAGTGAACATAGGAATAATTCAGGAAAGAAAAATATTTGATTTAGCATAGAGAATAAGAAAGAAATTGTAAATAAAGTACAGAAAAATAAAACAATTACAGATGTAGCTCAAGATTATGGAATTCTAGGACAACTTGGCAATCTCTTTTCAACAGAGCGAGAAGAATTTGGGTGCTAGAGTGTCTGCTGGAGCAATAAATATTTCTGACAAGAACAGATCTTTAATCAATGAAGAAATGGAAAAGTTGTTTCTCATCTTGAATTAGATAAAGACCAATGAATGGAGATCCAGTAACCAAGCAATGATCTGTGAAAAGGCTAAGTTAATTTTTGAAGAATTGCAGAAGAAAACTCCAGGACGTATCTCAGCTAAGAAATTTAAAGCAAGTCGAGGCTGGTTTCATAGATTCAAAGATAGAAAAGGATAAAAAAGACTTTATTACAATATCCAAGAGCAAAAAAATTATGTGTATTGTGTATAAAATAGTATGTTATACAATAGTAAAATATGTATAGTAAAGTAAATAATATAGTGTATCTCTCTCACTTCACCCATTAGGGGAATGGATACTGGTCCAACAATGAATTTATCTATCTTCCATAGTTTTATATTAGGGAAAATTGTCCCACAATTCAACACTAGTTTGGCAATATGATTAGTGCCGAATTGCAAGGTACCACCATATTGAGAATTAAAGAGGCTAGACTGATATAACATGATTTTATAATATGAAAATATCTTAGACAAAATATATAACATTTATAGTGTTTTTTGAATTGTAATTTTCAAAAAGTAAATTTTATCTATAAATCTATAATTTTTATAGAGAAATTTGATTAGATTTCACATATTTACATATTAAAATATGGATATATTAACAAATGAGAATTCTTTGGACGGATGAACATTGCTGAAATAATGATAAGAATGGTCCCCAGTTTTATGATAAATGAGCAAACTTTCACAGTAATCGTTTTTATAAAGTTTTATACACAATATCTGACAAAATTAAATCTTCCTATTACCTATAAATTCTTCTTCCATTTATCTATTTTAAATCAAAGCATTCCTGTTAACTTTGACTTATTTTATCAAAATTGCTTCTTAGCCTTTTTTTTGTCACATTAATGCCTTCAATTGATATTCATTTTGCAATGTCTGAATATTTGTACTTTCTTGATTTTTTGCTTTTCTTATTTGAGCTTCTTTGTATGCATTCTTTGCATTGTTAATTTGGAGATTCAACACGCACATTATTAGCCTTTTGTGACCTTGAATAGTGGATGCAGACCATTAGCTTAGCTGATGATATTGGAAACTTAATTGATAAGTTTGCCTTTTCAGCTAATATCTGCATACTGCTCTCTTTGCAGTAATTCACAGCCACCACACAGCACAATTAGGATTTCCCATCCTTGTGTAACTTCATATTATCTTTAATTAAAAATTATTATCCTGAAAATTTGTCCTTAGAGATTTCTGACGTTTAATAGTTGCCTGTTGTATATTTTTACTCGGTGATCCATTTGTATTATAATTATTAATACGTTCATCAACATAAATATTTTCTACTTGCGATTTTGTGAGTTTTCCTAGACCTGTATGTTGAAACCGGTTGCGATGTTTTATGAACAAATATATTGCACCAGCTCCAGCAAAACAACCAGCAATAAAACAACATATTCCAGCAGTTACAACATAATTAATACTTACTCCTCCTCCACCAGATGTAGAAGCTTTTGGCATTCCTAAAATAAAATTTAATATTTTAAAAATATATTTTTTACTATTGAAAATTATTATAAAAATTATTTAATAACTTAAATTTATTTATAAATTCGAATATGATAGCATAAACATCAGGAAAAAATTTAAACGTATTTGGAAAATTTTAATCTATAGTATTTGGTTTACTAGTGTTGTACTAGGTACTCAGTTATTATTTGGCACTTAGCATATTCTAACCATAGTTTAAGTATTTTCATTCAATTCAGTTCAGTTCATTTTATGGATATTCAACAAAAATAAAGATTTATGCATCCATGTATCTCTGAAACTGAATAAGTCAAGGATCTGCTACATCTGTAGGCAGGGCTTATTAATACTGAAATCCAGAGTTGCTGAAACTCTGATGTTTTCAAAAATTTGAGCTGACAAACTCAGGAAAACTCAAGTACCCAAGTTTTTTTGATAAATATTATTTATTAACTCATTGTGGTTGAAAGTCCATTAATCATTGGTCAATTTAATTATCGTCATAATTAACAATTTGTTCTTTATTTTTGTTTCATGATTCATGAATCATATACTTGTAGAAAGCAAAGAATCATATAGCCCAATAATAATAATAAATTTAAATGGATAATTGATATAATGAAACAAAATAACAAGTAACAGCATTATAAAAGTAAATATAAAAAGTTAATTTTATAAAATAGTGCAAAAATTCATAATTCATGTAAAGAAAAAACTGTGCTTAAAATGGACTATCTGATAAGAAAGGCCATAATTATTAAATTCTTTCTAAATAAAATTTTGAAAATTGATTAAAAACGGAATAATTTAAAAACATTTGACAATAAAATAACAATGTCTTCTAGGACTATTTCTTCGTCTTGTTTCTATAAGTAGATTAATTGTAAATACTGGAAAATAGATTTGATATCGTGAAGTCATGAAGTTTGCTGCAGATATGATCATCTCATGTCTGTTGTTAAATTATAAGAACAACTGTAGTATTTAAAAACAAAATAAAAATACTTAAAGTAAAATAGAAAGTAAAATTTTGAACAATAAAAATTCTGTAATCTCTATTTCAATACAGTTTCATGGAATAATTTTCTGTTGGTCAATAATGTTTACCAATTTAAAAAGTCTCTCAAGGGACAAATTTTAAAAACTTTTAAAATACCAAAGCTCATGCATATTTATGAATAGGCTCAAGTTTTGATCATCTGTTTATTTGCAAAAAAACTAAAGGTTTTTGGGTCAAGCTGACTCAAGCTAGCAATTCTAATTTATATACTCTCTAATCCAGTGTTTCTCAAAGAATAGTCTGCAGACTTTGGGAATTTGAGAGCATATTTATAAGCATCTTCCAGTTTTCTACAAAATACAAAAAATTATTTCAATAATATCCTTAACTAAAAATTTAATAAACTCATATAAATAGTGCAAGGAGATATTAAACATAGAAATTTACATTGTTGCTGTTAATTGACACTAGTTGGTGTACTAGTGGAATATATATAAGTTTTTGAACATAGGAGCATTCTATCAAGCCCTGTGCCCAGTGAACTCTTTAACTACTAAACTCTGTATAGAAGTGTACATATCACCATGTTTTACAATCTTTTGCAGTTTATATTTTTTATTAATCCACTGATTTATAATTATTATGTTTATTTTTTTAAGTTTATAAATACAATAGATTATTGTAATTAAATATTTTGAATCTGTCATCATAGTATTCTTCATAATTTTGCTGATTAACATTGCAAACCTATATAAGCAAATAAGTAAACCATGCAAAATAGATATGTTCATTTTTTTTATTATTTATGCTAAAATCCTGATTTTCTATTATTAATCTAAATCAACTTTTTTAACTTGGTCCACCATTTCTGGATTCACAAGCTGCCACTACAATATAGTATTACTTTAATTATTTTTAAGCTTTTCTCTTATTTGCTTTATATCTAATAATTTCAATTTTTTCACAGAACTTTTCTAAATAATCATTGTATTTTTGGATTATTTTCTATTATTTAATTGTTATTAAATTTTAAACTCCAAAATATAAAATCAGTGATTAGAATTATCAGTTTTTTTAATATTTTTAACATTACTTACAATTTCTGTGTTTGATTTTCCTATTTTGGATAAAAGTTTGCATATTAGTTTTTATATCATTATGAGTTATACAGGAGAATCACCAAAATGCTGTGGAGTGTCTTAATGTCAATTAGTTCATAAGTAAAATCTTGCATATCAACTATTAGAAATTTTAATTAGTGATATTACAGCAACTGTTTGAGATATTATTAAGATGAATACTTGAATCTATTATTATTATTTGATGTATTTGCTTCTATTTAATTTATTTTTATTCTACCTACATTTAGTATTTATAAAAAATAATGTAGGTACATTGAAATTTTTTATTAAAATAAAATTAAAGAGAAATAGTTAGAAATATATATTATAATTGAAAACTGGAATAAAATTTTTAGAATTTTCTGAAATATTTTAAAAATAAATACTTTTATATCAATTATAATTAAAAAATTATCAAAATTTTTAAAATAAATATTATTCATAATAAATTGGGATGAAAAAAATTGGTTTCATTCATATATGTAACATATCTTTTATAAGATATATAAAAGATAACTTAAGATATATAATTTCTTTTAAATGAATTTGTTTTATTTTTGTGGATTAATAATGTGGAGTAATTGAATAGATCCAATAAAGAATGAACATTTAAAAATATTAAAATATTAAATTACTTATAACATTTTATAAACTTACCAATTTGGCCTGAAATACAAATACGAGTTTCCTTATTTAGACCTTGACATTGAGTTGGATTTTTTAAAGGATATTTACATTTTCTTTCTCGATGTTGCTCTTTCTTTTGATCACACACTGACCAATTGGACCACTCTTTCCAACCAGATAAGGCTAAAAAAATAAGATAAAACTATATATAAAACTGTAAAAGTATTATGCAAGCAGAAAGGATGATATATATATTATTAAATTAAAGTTAATAATAAATTATAGAATTAAATTCAAATAATAGAATGGGATGCTATATATTAACCTTAAATAAAACTGGAATAATTTTAAGTGATAATTTGATTATATCTTCAGACAAATATTCCAATTACTGTAGATACTGTTTATCATAAGATATAAGATAATAAATTTTTGTACATTTTCAAAATAAAAAATACTGACATATATATATATCATGTCAAGTTTCAATACAAGGAATAAAATTTAAATTAATAACTTATAATAAAACAATTCTTAAAATATAAATGAAAATTGTTTAAAATACTTTTAAAATAATTTTCAAAGTTATTTAATCATTTACTATTAAGATACCTGTAAGTGAATATTAATTTATAAAATATATTAATATTCCATTCATTTACTATCAGAATTGGTCATGGAAAAAATAGTTTTGCATTCATCACTTGTTTCGTTATGGCTGAAATATATATACTGTATAATCAGACAAAAATATTTAAGCTCTGAAGCAAATTTCTACAGATGTAATGACCTCATGCAACTACATAAACATCACTACTGAATTGAAATTTCAAATAATAAAGTTGAAAAATTCTCTCTTTTTAATGGAATTTTAAGTACCTCATAATTTAACATAATTATTATATTGAATTATAAGATGTGTCAGAATGAAAATATAATGAGTGCAATAAAATGAAGACCATAGGCCAGAGGTAAAATTTTTTTTGTATTATGTACAAAGCTATTAATATATGCCAAACCCATATTGCATCAAAATGATATCACACAGTATTCAAATAGAATATTTGGAAGCATAGGCAGAATGTTTATGTTCCATCTAATTGGAAAACAATAGCATTTGTGATTATAAGGTCTTCAAACCAAAAGCAGTGTGCAATGATATGCTTTCTCACAACAGAAGGATTCTGTCTTGTTGAAATTCACCACTGAGTTTATAGGAATTATTACTGTTCACATAAAACTGTGCATAAATGGTGGGCTCGGTTTAAAAATGATTATGAAAGTTTGGATGATGATGCATGCCCAAGTTAAGCAATGTAATTATTGCACAAATTATAGCTGCTTAAGTTATGCAATGATTACATTGCTGCAAAAGTAATCACCATAGAGTTGAAGGCAACTATCTCACTATTTAGAAGGTGGATTTCCTGTTCCTAGAATTCCTTTGACTATGATTGCAACCACTCTGACCAGCAAGTCTGATTTCATCATCTGGCTGAAAATGCTTGCCTTTCAGCTCCTTCTTTAATGGATCAAACAAATTGTTACTTGAGGCCCATAACAGCACGATGGCTGACAGCAATTGTTGTTGTTGTTGTTGTGCAGATGTAATCATCTGCAGTTTGAAATACAAGCAACGATGTAGTGATGGCAGCATCTTCTGTTTGACTGATGTCTCTATAAAAGAAGGTTTATAGAAACATCAGTCAAACAGATATTAATTTAAAAGTTAAAAATAAATTTTGTTTATATAAAAATAAATATTAAAATGAAAAAAAATATAAAGTATGCAATATTATATCTATATGTAAACATAAATAGAATTCTAATTATTTGTTTACATATTTGTTTTTTCTAACTATGCCTCTTTCTTATCAGGTAAATTAGTCTTTACACGTGGCATTGTATAAATTAATTATATAACAACCTTAAACAAAACCATAATTTTGTATGTATATCAAGTGATATTTTGCAAATGAATACCTTATGTTCCCATACTATTCTTAGTGCTTCTGATATCTTCTTTTCTGTTCTTTAATTTTGTATAACATTTCTAATGTAAAGTATTTTAAGAATAATCTACTTGTATATCTTTTTGTTGTAAACATAGGAATCTAATAATCTTCAGATTTGTTAAATATACTTCCTCCATTTTTGGTTATTTGTATTTAACAATAAACAATAAAAATAATAAAATATTTTTCATTAAAAAAATATTCTTATATTGTTTTTCATTATATGACTTGTATCATGTAGTGCATAAGTGATTGCAAAAAATATAACAAGAGTTTTGAAAATCATAATTAATTATATATTTCAAATTTGTAAAATATATGTGAACAAAATTATTTCATCAATTTTTTCTTTGAAATTATTACACATTTTCAAACCAATTAATAGACTGCTATGAGCAGTCATGATCTACAGACACTGAAAATCATTGTTACAGATGTATAATAATGATAAATAGATAAAAATTGGGTATAGAATATGTTTTCTAATTCATCAACTGTAAAAATAATTTCTAACTGAAGTTCCAAAAAATCTTTAGAATAAAATCTTTTGAAGATTACATTTTTTAAATTTCATTTTAAAAAATTTACAAGAAAACATTAAAGTTTTAGAATTTATTTGTTCTTTTATTTCTACTGATGATTTTTTAATTTTTATATCTGACTCTTTTCTTTTTCATCACTAAGTACTATTTTTGTCAAAATATATAGTATTTATTTTTCTTGATCTTCATTGGAATATCAGAAAGAGTAATTATCCACAGGAGTTATTTCAAATAGTAACATTTTTGGCCTTCTGTAAATCATCTTTAGTTATCTAGTTATAAGTCAGGAGAACACACATGGTGATGCAGAAAATGATCCAGTATTTGATTTTTTACTAAAACCTTTGTTTCAATCACAGTATCAGAAATCAAACTGTAAAAAGAAAAAAATACATGAAAATTTATCCTATGTGAATGATGGATTTTCTCCATGGCAACCATTACATCTGGAAACTTTTTTGAC
Source organism: Androctonus mauritanicus (assembly GCA_011317285.2). Lineage (NCBI taxonomy): Eukaryota > Metazoa > Arthropoda > Arachnida > Scorpiones > Buthidae > Androctonus > Androctonus mauritanicus. The sequence continues at coordinate 2,898 of WUQG02414751.1, read as the reverse complement.
ATAAATTGCAATATTTGTAAAAATTCAATGACATACATCTTTGTTGATCTCATTACAGGCATAGATGATTAGTGTACATAATTCTATTATTGTTTGCAATATTTTTGAAAAAATTTTTTTAAGGAATCCCCAAAGAAAGTAGCCACATGGGTTTAAATCAGGCTTATTCAGGGGCCAGTTCTGTCCATATGAGAATCAATCAGAAAAATGATTTGAGATCACATAAAGTCAAAAATGTCATGGAGAAAATCCAAAACATCATTCATTGTTTGTGACCTGGCTCCATTCTGCCACCATTGAGATTGTAAAGGCAAGTTTGTACATTCTATGGAGTATGTAAGTTACCTAATAGCCATGCTTCACCTCCAACAGTGAACCATCATTATTTAACTGCTCATAAAGTTTATATACTGTTTTGGGTGAAGGTATCCATTGCATTTGAAAATGGATATGAAACAGACTCTATGTAGTTATAACATTTCTTATTTTCACAAAGAACAAAACTATTTTTGTATGTTTTTCTATAGTCAGTCAGTCTTTGTCAGCCATTTTGCAAACTGGTACATGCACAGAAACAGAACAACACTAGCATGCTCTTGAAGAATGACAATTAATCTCCATTAAATGCTATACCTACTGCCGTGATAAAAAGCATCATTTGTTATGTGGTTGGAAATTTATTAATAAAACAAATACTGGATCATTCATTTCATTCATCATCCTAACCTAATATATGATATGTTTAGTTCTAATTACAAAACAAACTCACTATTAGAAATAAAATTTGAAGCTTTTTTTTTTGTTACTTATTACACCAAGAAGAAGGATAATGAATCATTGGAATATTTTTCCATATTATTATGATATTATAATATATATAATATATCTTCGATTTATATGATTAATTTATCCCAAATATTTGCATGTAAATATATTGAAAGTCATGCATATCTAACAATATTTAAATTCAATATATATGAATAAACACATTGATAAATGAAATGGCTGGGTAAAATTTATGAGCATAGTTTAAGCATACATATGAAAATTTAAGACTGTAAAGTAGTAATTCTGGAAAAAAATAAATTATTTAATGAATTATTTATTTACATTTTATTAAAATTCATTAAAAATAAAAAGATATGCTATCCACATGTTTCTGAAATTACAGAATTGGAAACCACATTAAATAGGAGACTTACTGTATATTGATATGATTAATTTATACTTATTTTTTGCAATACTAATATATTTTATTGTTTAAAAAGTAAAGTTTACAATAATTCCACATTTAATTTAAAATCATTAAAATAATTAAGAAATTAATGCACAAACCTTCACATGATATTTTATTACATTCTTGTTCCATTCTAGAAATATCTTTGCATTCAAGTCCAGTACCTGAAGGAACTGGATTATCACACGTTCTTTCTCGATACTGAATACCTCCATTACAAGATGCAGAGCATTCTGACCATGGTGACCATTCTGACCAGTCTCCATCAATATTAGCAAATGCTGATAAAAATATTCTTCTATTATTTTAAAAGATAGGATAATAATTTAAAACTTTTATAATTTTAAATAATATTTTTACCTGCATCTAAACAACTTGAACCTCCTTCCACACAAAATCTTTCTTCTTTTTTCATATGACCAATTTTTAAGTCATTGGGACTGGGAACATTACATCGACAGGGAAAACGAAATCTTTGTTCAAAATAACCATCTCTAGTAACATTTAATTTTAACCAAGGTGTCCAGCTGGTTACTTTTCTCACTTCAGGACATTCATGTGTATTACAGTGACGAAACTCTTGATTGCATCCTAAACATTCTTGACCTCCATATTGTGGAAAGGGATTATTGCATTTTCTCTGACGAGACTGAAAGCCTCCTCCACAAGGGACATTGCATTCTTCCCAGTTACTCCATTCAGACCACTGACCATCTATTGGTAGAGGACTTGGTGCTAAAGAAACTAGATTATCAATTTCTTATTTAAATCATTATAAATATATAATATATATTATTAATACAATAATACATTTTTTTAAGCTGCAAAATACATTAACTTAAAGTACCTGGACAAGGAGGATTATTTGTACAATATAATTCTTCTCTATCAGCACCAACACATTCACGTCCACCATGAGCAGGAGCAGGATTACCGCAAGTTCTTCTTCGTGATTTTAATGCAAGTCCACATGTTTGAGTACATGAAGACCAAGCTGACCAATCAGACCATTGGCCATTTTCTAAAAACAAAAATATTCATTTAAAAAATAAATCATAAAAGTTTATATTTTAATTTAATATCACATACGAGTGCAATTTGTAACTTGAAATTTTATTCCAGGACATGATTTCCCTCCGTTTGAAGGAGAAGGATTATTGCAAAAACGTTGCTGACATAAACACATATCACCTGGAGGATTATGTCCTATTTGACTGCATTCATACCATGGAGACCAAGGACTCCAATTTCCATCAACTAGAAATTGAAAAAAACTACTATATTAAATGATTATTAATAATGAAAATTCTATGCACATAGTTTTATAACATATATGAAATCATTAAACAAAAATGTTATTATATTTAAAAAATAAATAATTTAATTTAAATAATTATGTTTTTAACTATATATAAAGTGATTACTGTATTTAAATTCTCATTTTGCATTTTGTAGAAGATAATTTAAAACTACAGGAATATCTCGCTTAGTACGGTTAATTGGTTCCTGTAAAATACCGTATTAAATTAATCCACACTGAGTGAAACATTATTCCTATAGGAAAATAAGCAATTTGTTCCTATTAAATTTTGTTAAAACAAAAAAATTTGTATATTTACCTAAAATTAATGAAAAATAATAAAAGGGTGAAAAGTAAAGAT
>WUQG02414740.1:1364-15858 GCA_011317285.2 Androctonus mauritanicus | reverse complement strand
TTTCAAAAAAAGACAAAACTGACAATTATACAGTGATAAAGTGTACAAGAAAAGCGAAAACATTGTCAAAATTTGCAGTTCTCTTATCAAACACTGAAGCTCAAACAGTATAAAAATTTACGAATATATTTTTTCTAACATATTAAGTTATAAATTGAGGCCCGAGGCAACAGCCCTTCTTGCCTCCTTTGATAGCCACTCTATATATATTTATACTATATTGTGAATATCCCGGGCCCCATTTCATTTCTCAAACTCTGCTGAAATATTATTATATTTTCAGTGGGAAATATAATTTCTGTAATTTTTAAAATTGAATTATAAATCTGCTTAATATACGTTAAATGCGAACTTTTAGTACAAATTCTGCAAATGTAAATAATAAGCTAACAACGAAATATTTCTATGATATAGAATAACATATCAGTTAAACGTAAGTAGCCAACAGATCTTATCAAGTGATGCATTATCCGATTTTAATGCGGCATATTGATCAATAAAATATATCGATATACCGTATTATTATTATCGATCCTATTTTTAAGTGAAAATGTTTTGCCATCGATAACAGTTTTAAGCTGCTTTCACACTGCCGGCGACCGATTCAGTCACATGCATCAATGTCGATTCTTTTATGGATGTTCCGCGCAATCGCCAAACTTGTAGATTCGTCGCTAAATTCTGTCGTCTATCCGGTAACTTGGAGAAAGGTTTAAAATTTGATCGTCGTCGCTGTATCCACAATCATTCAAGAACAATATCCACAATTCTTGGCGTTATATTGTTTAATCGCAAAATACAAAATGGAGGAAGAGTTAATACTGTACGAGAGGTAGACCTTGATTATTTGCTGATAAGATGTATCTAAACTTGTTTATTTGATTAACTCTAAAAGTTTTGCAAAACACGATTCGGAGGCCTCGTAACTTGAGAACGGGACTTCAGTCCTAAATGAGACTTTCACCACTGAACTCGAGTGACTTTAATTAGGAGGATAAGATAAAAGGATCGAATTTCCCTGGGACTTCTATTCTACTCCTCTCCATATCAAACTTTTTGGATCCATTCAACGCAATTCCTGTATTAAATTATAAATTTCCTTGAGCAATTCTTTCTTTGCTTGACCCATTTTCGTTTTTATTTTACAGAAAATCGTTAATGTAAAATATTTAATAAAATTTTACAACAGCGTAACAGTAGTTTTTCTAGAATATGACTCCATTTTGTTTTTACACATCATAGTGAGAGTACGCGATTGTCGCTCAGTGTGGAAGTTTCGGATTATAGCAGTACGTTAAAAATGACGACAAATGAGAATTCAAACTGTCTTTCTGTCGCCAGCATGGGCAGTATGAAAACAGCAATGAATGTTATCAAAACTTGTACCATATATATATGATGCAAGTTACATTATCTCAGAAAAAATTATTTTAATACTACCTATGAATCTTTATCGATATATTATTATTTTTATAGTTTTTTAAATAAAAGCTCTATAATGATATTAACTCTGCCTTTATCATTAAATTTTCTACCTTAATTGGGTTCTAAGTCTTTTGGTCTTTTGTGGCTATTGTTCCACTAATCCGGATGACCTCTTCCTAATTAATCGGGATTAGTGAGGGTTTACTATACTTGATTTAATAAAGCTGGAAAATTATTCCGATTTGATAAATGTTATCGTTAATCCACATGTATAATAATAAAATTCTGATTATTTTTTAATTTTAAGGAAATCAAAAATCAATCAATTTTGCTGAATTTGTTTTGAGCTTGGTATTTTAACTGATTCTAGTAAAAGTACTAAAAAAATATCATTAGGTATGTCAGGTACAATATCACTAACTAATAATTACTTTACTTTATTATGATCTTTCTATATTGATTATTGAAAATACTGTATTTATATTAGGTATATACAAAATTTTAATGTTTCCTTCGATTTAGAAATTTATATATGTAATTTTTTGATTTCATATGTTACATGTCTTCAGTATATATTTATTGACATGTCTTATAACTATCTCGTATTAAAAAATTACATAAATTAATAAATAACAAATTAATTTTTTTTTGGATAATGTTCCCATAACAGTTTTAGCTGAAATAAAACTATGTGGCGTAATTTTCGACCTTAAACTAATTTTCTATCCCGTTTACTGCATTTTAAAAGAGAATTGCAGCAAGGAGCATTCTTAAGATCGCGAATTCTCGGTCCTGGAAATAATCTGATATTCATTCTTGCAAATTTATCAGTTGCTGATCTGCTGAAAGCTGAACTAAGAATATGATTCTGCTATTATATTCTGTTTCAAGCATTGCTTTTCTATATTAATGCATAACGCAGATCATTGGGCCAAATTTTATATGAAGGTTTTGAACCTCCAGTTTTCGTCCAGAGGAAGTAATTCTATTATTATTGCAAACTGAAGCATCATCTATAAAAATATGCGTTGCACGATTGCGATTCTTTGTCTCTCATACTTTTCTCTGCTCATCTTTATGCACATCATCATTCGGTTTGAGCAGGGCCGGCTTATCCAGGTAAGCAGACGATGACTGAATCGGGACGCCTTCGGAAGGAGGGCGCCATATCATTTTCTCAATATTGTAAGGGTGCTGAATAGATATTACAAGAAAGCTGTTTCCTGCGCCGGGACCTCTAGAGTCGGTACTGGGCTTAAGAATGCAAGACATTATATACAGATATATAATATCTAAATGTACGTATGTATAGATATATAGATTTATTTTGCATTTGTCAATCCACAGAAGTATTTATTGCTCTCTTAGGACTTGTTTCGCATCTCTATGGATGTTATCTCATCATTCTTAATATCTCATCATTCTTAATATCCTATCACGAACTGTATATTCCATTAATTCTTTGCTGAATATCGCTACCTAAACACTGATTTCGTACCAGTTTTCAGAGATGGTTCATTCGATAGTCACACGAGGTTTACTAATTTCTCTGTCATGTCATGTCATAGCATATATCCCAAAAGCAATTCAGAGATGCTTTTGGGATATTTGCTGACATTTCGGAAATGCTTTTGGGACTCCATCTAACTCTTAATAAATATGTTAGAGCAATGTTTTCCAACCTGTGAGGCGCGTCCCAGTAGGGGCGCGCAAAATTAATGAAAAAAACATTTTTGATACAAACAAGCAAAAAATAAATTCAAATTGGTGTTGAAAAAAATGAATCAGTAAAAGGTTATAAATACAATACATATATTCACGTATCCAGAAACTTTCTGCTATAGCTATATTTAAAAAAAATCTAGTTCAGTGATTGAAAAAGAACTGCGAGTAGCGATATCTTCCATGACACCCGATTTGAGAGAATTTGTGCGGAAAAATAAACCCACCGTCGCATTAAATATTATTTTGTATTAAACATGTATTCGATTTTTCGTTTTTTGTAAGATTTGTTCAATTTGTATTAAAAATTATTACACCATAATATATATATATTTAAGAACTTTATTTATACAAAATATGATATATTGTTTTATAGCAATAAATTTTAAGTAGAAAATATTTATAAAATTAGACTTATGAAAATGAAGGGGCATATCAATTTTTATGAAAAAAAAGAGGGCGCAGACGCAGTTTGGAAACCAATGTGTCAGAGCAAAGAGCTGTCCTACGGACTGATCAGGTGGAAACGTTTCTGCTTTTCATTCTTAGAGTAAGTTTTGTTAAGCTGCCATATTATACTTTATATTCTGTATCTGGCAGTGGCCACTTTTAGAACTTATTACATGCTGGTCAACATTAATGATGGGATCAATCGAAAGGTTGAAAGATGAAATTCAACGGGCCAATCCGTACCCCTGCTGAAAAATTAGAGTTGTGGGATCTGAAATTGAACACCATATTTTAAACCGAATAAGCGCATGGTAAACGAACGCTTTACTATGCGCTTATTTGGCCGAAATTTTCCACTCAGAACGACAGGAGATCGAATCCTGGGGCCGACCCCATGGAAAATTATACAGGGAGTCCAGATCCGGATTGTCGATCCTCATCTCTATTCCGATAGATATCGTTCAATTTTCAAAAATTCTATTAAAGTTTTTTAGCCTATTCAAAATATTGTATAACGATTTGGGTAGTTTATCGAAGATCTTCTTCGTTATAACTTTGCCTTTATCAATCAATTTTCGCTACTGGCCCTAGATATTCATTGCCTTTAATCGCAAGAAAATATCGAGCTATTGGATAAAGCATTCTAAGTAATTCAACTAGCCAGGCAACGTTTAAATTTGAAATGTGCAATTTGAAATTAAGATGATTACTTTAGTATCAAAACGAATTATATTTTCATAAGGACTGGGCAGAGGCAGATTAGGTTAGTTTGGATTAAGCTGCCAAATCACACAAAAGATACTTTTAGGTAACGGCCACTGATTTGATCTTCCAAATCATTCCATCATGGTTAGTCACTACGCATGGTGGAATCATCTGGAAGATTAAGTATGGGATTCAACGGGCTGGGTCCTGACCCATCTAAAAAACGAAGTGTGCGATCAGAATCCTCCAAGATGGTAAATGACTAACTTACTATGCGAAAATCCGGCATCACTGGTACTATAGCATTCTGCCTCAAGACACGTGTTTTTGTCAGCACAGGAGAACCGCATAAAAGTACACTAAAATCGGGAATTTTCCAAGAGTTCCAAATATGGGTATCTAGGAATTGAGATTAAGTGATAAAAACAAATTGGATATTTATGAAAAAATAAAAACTATAATGATTGGGATATTGAATTTTATTTATTTGTAATGTAAATCCTTTTCACACGGTAAAAACAGCTATCAGGCTTGGCATTATTGGCTACTATTACTACCACCGTCGTGAACCTTTTAAAGTAACTTGTATGTCAGTGGACACCACCGTTGGTGGACATTATACTTATCAATAATAGTTATTGATTATATTGATATATTATTTTAAGCTTAGTTTACTATTATTCTAATAAAAAAGTATTATTATAGAATTTTTAAATATATACTTGATATAATTCGTTTATATAAAGCAATGTAATTTAAGCTGATAACAAGCGCCAACCTATTACAGTATTAAAATGGTCAAATTCATAGTTTAAGTCCAAAATTTAAGTCAAATTTGGTAATTGAGACCTAAACTACCAATTTTTCTTGCATACTTTCCTACATACAAATTATATATATATAAATAAAAGCTTCTTACTAATTCTTAAGGCATATAACCGATGTTTCCTTATTTCTAATACCTAAGTACTTGTACAGTATATTGTTATTTACTTGAAAGTGGACAAACTAAATTCAACTTCAATACATTATTAATAGTATGCAAATTATTTCCAGTATAAATTATTTTCTATTTATCACGCCCAAAAATTTTTAACAAATCTTTATGTAATCGTTATTTCAGTTATAAATACATTTGATTTTATCAATGTCACCGCCATGGTCACCGCAAACCACCAGAACTGCATCATCATCAAATTATTATTAGCAACAACAATTACACGTGACATAAAAAACGCAAATGATTATTACCATTTATAGTACTTAAAATTCTAATACATTGTACTAAGAAAGTAATAATTTGTTAAAAATTCGGAAATTAAACGATCCATGAAAATAATAAAACAAAATGTCTGACTCTTACAGACACCCCGTAACAAGCACTCAATCTTTCGATTGCATAAATTCTATGAAGTTTATTGTTTGTTCCAACTGATATCAAAATCGTTTAAAACAAACTAGATAGCTAAAGTCTTAAACATATTGCTCGAAATCAATAAACTCGAGTAACCATTTTCGTTACGCATAAAAAAATTGATCGCTGCCTCCATATAGAGGTATCATAAAATCCAATAATGAGTTAAAAGTCGTGGCATAATTTTGAGGTTACTTACAAAATAACATTACGTTGCATAAATTGTGTATTATCTTATGAATATTTATTTATTCATTATTATGTATCTAAGTTTATAGATTCTAGACCTTCAAAAAATATATATTTTCGGATATTGTATCCTTGAAGGAAACATTACAAAAATTAAGTACAACTGCTTATTGCTGGAAAGAAGAAAAAAATTGTATTGTGCTAACAATCATTAGTGTGTGTTCAAAATTGAAGTCTTTGGAAATTTCCAATTCAAATCATTCTTTATATCATAGTGCTTATACTTGACATGCAATGCGTGGGCGGCTTCCGCTAAAGTAATTTAATTCTATAGAATTTCTAAACCGTAATAAAAATACATAGACTAATGTAGTAATATTTTCTCCTTACTCTCTTTTTTTATTTTTATTTTTTTTATCATCATCAAAACATTAATAAGTTGTTATACACAGTTCAGTTTTGAAAATTTAATTGAGATCGATGTAAATTATATATTTTATAATATGGAATTTGATTTTTTCTATCAAATAACGTGAAATATTTACGAAAAATTTTTGTTTGATATCTGTAATCATTACTTTCTAGTTAACGTCAATCGCCCTCTGACCTTTTCGATGTCTTTCAATAATCCTCTCACAGACACGCGATGGCAAAAACGGAAATTAATTCTCTATGTGAGCTATTATATTCCTTTCTGAAAACAAAAATAGACTGTAATTTTATAAATCAAGGTATTACCGAAAGAAAACTGAACGAATCAATTAGCAAGTAAAATTACCGTAAAAATTCGAACAAAGCAGGCATCCTTAAATAAATATGTATATATTTTTAATTCATAACTTGAGCATTCTCAAAATTTTTAATATAATTACCAAACTTTGCTTAAAGTATTATTAATTTTTGTGAGTATTCATTAAAACTGTCGACTATTTTTGCAATCACTGATAACACTGTACTGCAGAAAACTTACACACGGTTATATTTTACATCTAAAAAATTTTTTAAATATATATTACTACTAAAAATTTCTCATTTTAAGATATTTTTAAATCGTGTCTTATCGAATGCATTTATTTTTTTCCTTTGATAAATTTTAGTTATACCTATTTTACATTAAAGATATATAATTGTATTATAATTTTTTGCTAAATTATATTTATTTACATAACCAGTCATAGAGGGAAAATTCCTTAAGGAAAATAATATCCAAACTGCGTAATTTCAACCTTATTGCATTTATATTTGTAATATTAATAATTCTTGAATTCCATTAGAATCTTAAATACAGAACTATATACTTTATATTAAAATAACTTTTGGTATATTTGTTATATTGTTTTAGTATGATTTTTATATTGGAATTTATGAGATCGCCATATTCGATCTTAACTGTTTGTAGTTCAAACCAACTATCTCAGTATTTAAAAAAAAAAACCTAGTAGTTCTGCAACTGATTCAGTGTGTTCTCTATTCTGCAATAATTTAAAGATACAGAATTAAAATATACAATGTCTAGAATATCATAAAAACCCTCCGAAGTTTGAACGATAAAACATTAATTGATGTTACATATCTTCAGTGCGATCATAAGAGTCACTCAGTCAGAGGGGACTGACTCAAAGGATTGTGGGGCCATGAACCATTTTAGTTCCTGATTGATACACAAAATTTTTCATTCGTAAATAGTGTACTTTAGCAGTTTTAATTTCTAGCAATTCTAGTCTTGTTTTAAATAATTATATATTATTAATATCTTATATAATTTTACCATCAGAATTCTGAGAATTAACCACAAAATTTTATGTACAGTATAATTTATTTTTCGACATAGTACAGTATTTGAAATAAAAACTTTTGAAACACAATTACTGTACAATTAAAACGAATGTATTATAAATATTTTTCTAACAAACATTGCGTAATGGTAAGAAAAAATTGCAAGTAAAAATATCATTTATTAGATATATAGCTTAAAATGACATGATAAATATCATGCATTTTCATAGAAATGAAATAATGAGCTAATATTAATTCAAAGAGAGTTCTTTAGGTTTTCACAGCTGTAAATTTTCCCATCATTTCAATCTGATTTTAATTATTTAACTATAGCATGTTTAGTGGATAAAATTACCAAACCACCCAACCCATCTTGAGTCATAGTCAAAGTTTTAATTAATTTTAAACTTACCTGGTTAGTAGCAAATGCGAAATAGATTTTTTCTAATAGAATAAGTTAATTCTTCAGAGCAATAAACATACTGGATTAAATTTGAGCATATTAATTGCACACTTTTCAGGTTAAATATGTCTCTTCATAATGATTTCGTATATAGATTTATTTCAGGAAATAAAATATATCTTGGTAAACACTAAGTATATAATCTTCTAAATTCAAGCGCTATGGCAAAGAAAAAATTTTTAATCTGAGATAATGTTTTCGGACATAAGCATCCCTCTTCAGTGCCATATACATCAGAATCAGAATTATTATCTGATGTATATGGCACTGAAGAGGGACGCTTATGTCCGAAAACGTTATGTCAGATTAAAAATTTTTCTTTGCTATAATACTTGAATTTAGAAGATTATAAAATATATCTGAAATATCTTAGTAAAATGTTTAAATCAGAGTAATTTTTTGTGTATTTTGCCATCACTTAGTGCTTTAGAATTGGAAGCAAAAGGAGACACATATATTCCACAATGGATGAAATAGAAATGCTGATGATGATGAAGCTATGAAGAAATCAAAAATTATCGCCGAAATAAATTATTGATGAAGGAAGAACGGGTAGTTTTTCAAAACAAACATGCCCCATCTTGAAAGTATTGTGTTGCGAATTAATCACTCTCTTATTTTTCTTATTTTACGAATGAATACTGTAATGTGAATGAAAAATGGGATCTTTTAATTTACCACTAAGCGAAAATTGAAACGATAGAAATTTCAAAGTAGCGCAATTGACAGGATTATTTATTTCTCACCAAGTCAGTCTACTTATTCAAAACTCAACTATTTTACTACTTTTTCCCATTTTATTAATTCCGCATCTAAAAAAAATATGCAACCGTGATTAGACCAACTTCACAGCGTACTAAAATATTACAGCATTATAAACACAAAGTAACCTACATAATAAATTAGGGATTAAGCATTAAAAATCGAAACATGGCAAATATTGGAATATAATCCGAATTTAGGAAGTTAAATGAATTTATCATCCGCTTTTAATTCTAACCTAATCATCATTTTTTCATCGGCCATTATAATCCATTGAAATTGCCCTACCACCATATGACGCGCCCATTGTAATTCAGAGTGATTTATTGCTCAAATAGCAACATTATTCATCGACCATATTCAAAATGCTTTTATATATATTATAATTTTTTAAATACAAAACAAAACTGTTTAATTACTGAAATGGTAAATGAAATATTTATTTAGAAAATTTAACAGACCAGAAATAAGTTTAAGCTTGTCCAAGAATATATATACTTTGTGGCTAATATATCAATAAAATTATAATTAATTTTTCACCTTTTGGCGTTCCGAGTAGATTCTAGGTGGTCAGCTCCCATCTAGACACACCAGCGGCTACTGCAGTACCGTTGCTATATAAAACAAACTACTTTACGAAGTGATTGTATAGACGAAATTCTATTTAAACGATTATTTTTAACTTGTATTTTAAAATATAAAACATTTTTTTCATTGTTTATTAGATGTACTGTATTCTCAAATCATTTTTTACTTATCGATTTTCGTGAGTGAACAGCTGCCAATCAAAACTATAAAGCACTCTTAGATCAGTTGAATGTGGATGCAAATGCCATTTATAGACCCACGTCATTTGTAAGATACCCAGCGGATAACAATTTTGTTTTGTATATACACAGAGAATATAAATCAGAAAATAGGTTAACATTTTCCATACCGATTATCGAAGAAATCAAGATAAATTAGGTATTTAATAATCTGACTATAATACCAATAATAATAAAACAATAAACACGTTTGGTCGGACGATTGATTTAATTTGTCTAAAAGCAGTCGTAACTTTGAATGTTTCCGAATGATCAGGCGATTAAGAGAATTAAGTGATCAGTAGATTGGTTGACATTGTTCGAATAGTTGAACGTGGAAAATTAAGCTAAATTAAACTATTCCATGCGAAAGGGTCTAATAGCTTACATTATACTCTATGCAATTCTATGATTAACCGATTCTGGTTGCATCATTGAAAGGTCTCCATAAATTAAATAGCAATATTAAATTTTATCAGTTTTTAAAATTTATAATAAAATATTCATAATTATATTTCTAGAAGGATGACAGATTCTAAAGCAAATATAGTAGTCACTGGCAGTCCTTATTCCAAGAATCATCTCAGTTGTACTATCAATATCTTTCGTTATAGTTTAATGATGATTAATCCGACTATAAAAAAATATTCAATACAACGTAAACTGCCAAATATGAACTTTCAAATCCAATTAATAAAAAGAATTAAAGAAGAAATTTTAAAACAGAAAAAAAAAAACAGAATTAAAAATTTTATATTTTCCTACGCAAGTAACTCCACAGTTCGCATTGTTCAACCGATTTGGATAAAATTTGGAATGCAAGTATTTCTTAAATTATTTAAATTTCCTCTGATAATTTGAGCACAATCGGATAGAAATAAATAAGAAAATTCCATGTCTTTAAAAATTTCCATAATCGCATCGTTCAATTTTTTTGATCAAATTGAAACGCAATATAAATTCATATCTAAGCTCATTTCTCTAAAAGTATGATGATGATTCTCTTCTCTGCAAATATATAACTATATCAATTATTTCGCTCAACTGATTTCGACCGAATATGGATTACAGATGCGCCCTCTGAAAATTTCATTTCAATAAAGTCAAAATAAATGAAGTAGGGGGAGTCCTTTCAACTTGAACGTTTCTACAAGTCGCATCGTTCAACCAATTTCAACAAATTTTAGTATATAGAGGTCTTATTTAACGTTTCCTAAAAATTCCTGTTCAATCAGATTAAAAGGGATATTTAATGATATGTCAAAACGTTGTCGTAAGTAACAGTTCCTCTCAACGGAACAGTTTACATCTAAAAATATTAGAAAAAAAATTGTGCCAAATTTAAAAAAAAAACTGAAATATTATTTTCGAAAGGGAAAAATGTGTATTATTTCTGTTATTTAAAAAATATCATCGCTTATGTCTGAATAGTCTATATCTTAAAATATCAACTGAAACAAATAAGTCAATAAAAAATAATTCATTATAAAAAAAATAAAATTATATTCCGTAGAGAAAAGTATTTCTTCTCATTAAAAAAAAAAAAAAAACAGTTTTAGCACATGCGGCGTAAACAGATATGCAGTAATTTCCATCACTAATAATGCAAAAAAAACCAAGACATCATTAGATTAACCGCGAAATATTATAATCTGTTGCGAGATATGATGTGATATTACATTTAATATGTAATATGTATTTTAATAAAATGTGTAAATTACGCGAACACTTACATCGAACCTTTGAGATCTATATTTATCCCCAACGTAGCGCAAATGAACAATAAAAAAATTTAAATGATAAATTCTAATACATTCGTTTTAAAGTTAGAAGAGCCTGCTAAAAGTTTTTTTTTTTCATATTGAACCGATTAACATTAAGAATTCGTATTAAAACACGTAATAAGCGATACAAACTTCTAAATTTGTCGGTCAAACGGTTGCGTAGTAAAACGTTGACTTGAAGGATCTAGTTCAATTCTGGGTCCCACACATACAGATTTTTTTCAAGAGTCCGATCTGGTGTTGGCTTCATATGACATAATTTGTTAGAAATAAAACAATTTTCCTTGACAACAACCAAATTTATCTGATTATTATTATTTTTGAATCAGATTTTGTATTTAAAAAATAGAATAAAGTAATGTTTTACATTTCAGTTTAATAGTTGATTATCTGAATTGCAATTTATTGACCTCTGATATAGTAAAACTAAGGTCTTGCTAGTAAAGTATATACGGCAGTTCATTCACGTTTAATTTTTTTTTAATAAATATATCTTCAGTTCTTTCTGTTAGGATGACGATTAATGTTAAGTCATTAGAAGCTTAAGATTTTTATTAGACATTACCTATTTTACTTTAAATAGCTCATTTTTGATTTTATTTATTTTTGAAACTGAAGGCTGTGTATTTTCTATTCTTGTATTTTGAAACATTCCAACGACATTTTATCTGATTTCTACAGTTTGAGAACTACAAGAATGCTTTTTCATTTAAACTTTTACTATTAAATGTAACGATTCAATTATTAAATGCTATAAATCTGCAATAATATGCAGAAGGAAATCGCGTATTCATGCATTAGATGATCTCTCGTGTAATTGGCATACTCGATTAAGCTTTATCATTTCATAAAGACGGATGATTGCCTAATTTAGCATTATATAGATGTGTTTAGTATAATTATTATATAGAATATATAGGACGATTAAAACGATCTACTGGAATAATTAGAAATTATTCAAGTTATTAAATATATATACATTTAAAACAAGTCAATAAAATTATCGACATGCCGAGTTCGACAGTTCAATCAAATTTGACCTCTGACTTCCAGAAGTAGGTCATTTAACCCATAACTTATTAATACTGCAAGACGGAGCAAAGTTCCAATTGAAAAGTTTTAGAGCATAAAGTTAATCCTAAAAACATTATTTTCCTTTCAATTTTTACGCAATTTATTCAATGGTCAAATAAAAAAAAAATTAGAAAAACCGTTCAACTTGCTAGTTATTTCAGACAATATGTACTGTGTTTGGAAACGAAATACGTTAGAACTACATTATTAATTAGTTCGATTTCAAAAATTTTTCAAACCATCTTGGGACCAACAATTTTCCGTTTTTACGGGGTCAATAATCTCTTTAAATAATATTTTTGATGTTGTTTTCACGTTGATGGAGAACATATGCATATAAACGTTGCAAAGCAACATTCCGTGCCATTTTTATACTTTTAACGTATCTAAGATTTAGAATTCATTTGATCGGTAGTAAATTTTATCGTAGTTTGAGCAGTGAATAAATAATTTAACCGAAACGAATGCAACTGTATTATTTTAAGGATTAACTCTCTCCGTTATACAACTTTCTAATTAGGACAAGTGGTCTATATTGCACGGTTAACAAGTTATGGTGGAAACGATCCACTTCTGGAAGCCAAACATCAAGCCTGATCAAACCACTGAAATCGGAATGTTAAACAATTCTTATTTCATATTTTTGATTAACTTTCAACTATAATAGCTTTCAAGTTAATAGGATGATTGGAATAGGGTTCCATTTCAACCATCCTATATACTATATGCAAAATATATTTTTTCATCACCCTTGGGCCTTGTTTTAATAGAATCTTTGAATGACTCCGGTGTTTTTAATCATTGCGATCTAAAAAGGGTGTTGGAAAATGATTTAGCTCGATTACCATCACCGGCGGCATTACCCAACTCTGAGATAATTTTGCCGTATTATATGATCGGGGATGCTGGCTTCCCTTTGAGACCTTATTTGATGACACCTTATTCAAGATTAGCACATTAAACGCCGACGCAAAGGGATCAAGGGCGAGGAGGATAGTTGAGTGTGCTTTTGGACTGATGGCATCCAAATGGACAGTATTACATAAGTCTTTTGGATGGGGAGTTCAAAATTGTGAACAAATTATACTTGCTATAATATGTCTTCATAATTCCTTGATAGAAGCTGAGAAATCTCAGGAATCACACGATAGGCGATACGTTTTAGACAAAAACATTGTGGAAAATCCTCCAACTGAACATGTACATCAAAATCCTATTAATCCAGTTGAAAATATTAGGCAACTTTTGCAGAATTATTTTGTAAACGAAGGCGAACATGTCTACAAAATATAAAAGACTTTGAGTTTATAAATATATGAAGGCCTTTTTGCAGTGTTTCGCAATCAATAGAACTTTATTCATATATTGGACATTACTTTTTTTATTTTTTTGAATTGGCGACATGGCTCTATCGGTTGTAGGGTTACATTTTGAAATTACCATAAAAATAATGCATAGCTGGTCGTGTTCCAATGTTTACGAAAAAGAAAATGCATTGTTACTAACTGTCACGTTCTGCTGATTTACGTTCGTGAATATATAATTTTATTATTTTTTTATTGTCTTGTTTAATTAAGATCAACTGCGATATTTGTCTCTCTCTCGAGTCTTTTGAATCGGAATTATAGCAGACGATATTCTTGTTTCCAAAAAGTAAGCATATGGTATCATATGCTTACTTTACATATATTACTTTACGTTTATTACTTTACGTATATGCGGACTGCGGTACGAACTTTCATCATGGACCGATGTGCTGTTGTCAATTGTCAAAATTATTTAAAGAAAACTTGCAAGGGAAATACAAGGGAAAAGCCTGTGCTAGGACCTAAAATAACCCACCACAAATTCCCAAAAGAAACTGATAAGTTTCGTTTTCAGCTCTGGCTGAAAGCATGTGGAATTAAGAAAATTCCTCATGCTT
>WUQG02414729.1:0-15858 GCA_011317285.2 Androctonus mauritanicus | reverse complement strand
GAACTGCATTTAAGTGCTGTTATTCAGTTTTAATAGTGAAAAAGGGTGTAGCAGTTTCCTAGAGAAATTAAATATATTTTCTGTTATATTGTTTTATATTTCAACTTATTATAAAATACAATTATAAATTATGATTGATATTTATAAAAAAACAATTTTACTTGTTTAAACAAATTAATACAGTTTATTTTCCCAAATGATAACATATATTTTTTTAAATAGTGGACAGTATAAAATTTATTATTATTTATTAAATGTTAATATAGTGTATACAAATTTTATTATTTCATATTTTATATTTATATAATACAAAATGTTTTTTTTTTCAGTTTTTGTACAAATATGAATTGTTATTTACTAAAAAAGTACAATACATTGATAGATGCAATTTTGGGAATTGTTATCTGGTGGAAGATGACTATCTCTGATATCTACAAGGAAATGTTTACAAAATCATCAACAGTTTTGATCAATAAGCAAAATATTAATGATTATTTTGCACTTATATAAGAAACCAAAATTGTGATTATAAAAATCATTGTATTCTGGTTTCATTAACTGTAGAAAATGTAATCTTTCTCTGTATAATTTTATGCCACATTCTATTCAGTGAGTATTAAGCTCCTCTCTCAATCAAGTACTAAGTCCTATTAGTACTCACTGAGAATGCCCCATCAGTTCACACCCGATTGAGTCAGCTGCAAGGCGGAGGATGAGGCTCAAACAAGTAGCACCTGGACCCTTCCTGAAAAAACAAAATGTGAGAATGGGAATTCAACCCAATCTTCCAAGTAGGCTGTCCAACCTGTGGCCCAGTGCTGTAATGAATGTGGTCCAACACAAAATCATAAACTTCATTAACTACATAAAGATCTCAATATTTTAAGAAAATTATTATTATTTAAATATCTATCTACATTTCCTATTTCCATTTTCTAAAATATTTCTTATTTCAGAGATTAAAACTTCTTGACCCGTTCAATGATTTAAAAGAAATTTCTGAACAAAAAGAAGTCAAAGATTATTATGCTATGCCATTTTTGCTTATTTTTTATGGTGGATAGCATATCATTTACTAACTTTTTTGCTTAATAATTATCATTAAAATTAGTATATCTTATGTGCAGAATCTCAATGATAAACATCAATAAGGCTATAGTAAATTAATGTGGAATAAAATTTTTAACTGGATATGTCAATGATATATCTGATTAAAAATTATATTCCACATGAATATATAATTGACATCAAAAAAATAAATATTAATAATATATTAAAACAAATCAACAGTCTCAACCAAAACATAAAATTTGATTATGAATGAGAGAAAAAGCAAACAATCCCTTATAAAGATATAACAATGATAAGAATCAGGTGTCAGTTTCTAAAAATATGAAAAATCCTGTAATATTAAAAAATTATTGATTTTGAATCCTTTTGTCCTTTATATATTAAGAAAAACACTCTTATAATCGAATACAGGCAACTCTCATATAATGTAATTTCACTCTAACACAATTAGAAAATTGCAGAAATCCTCAAATAACATAGTACTTTTACAACACAGACTTTATTTAATATTACTAAACTTTCTTTAAACACTTATAATTGTGTATAATATTTACACTCCAATACAGCACTACTAGCAGTTAAAATAAAAAAATAAAAAGTTGTGTGCGCAAATGTTTTCAGCACTATGGCTATCTTCAGGCTACACAATTAGAAATGGATGTTGCTACAGTTACAAACAGCAAAAGTCTTTTGTTGCTGTTTGTAATCATAGCAACATCCATTTCTTCAAATGGAAAAATTTTTAAAAAAGTTTGTTCTACTTCTAATTTGTGCAGCCTGAAGATGCCACAGTGTGAAAATGTTTGCATATAAAGAATAGAAAATAAAAAGTTCTATCTTAACTGCTAGTAGTACTATATTGGACTGTAAATATTATATATGAGTATAAGCAATGTTCAAAGAAAGTTTAGCAGAACAGGTTTATCAGTTGCTATTATTCCATATTTAAAATAGGCAAAATTGAGAATGTCAATTGCCACACCCACATCTAAAGCAGCTTTAGTTTTGAAAAGATTAATAATATAAGAATTCTTAATATTCAAACATTATTTAAAAAATTTACCTTTACAATACAAGTACAAGTCCTTTTTGTAGGAGGGATGATACTAGAAATAAAATTATAAAAATTAATATTCTTTTGTTTATCACAATAAAACAGCATTACAACAAAAATGTTTCATTGATATTACATAAACTAAAATTCTGAATATTTCAAGCATAGACTGAGAGAGGAATGATAAGGCCTGGACCATCTTATCTTTCTCAGGCCAATTTCAGTCACTTTCATATCATGTTTTTTTATATAAAACACTAAATTTTGGAATCTTTCTAGGTCCAAGATCTAAGAATTGATAGAATACTTCAATAGACAAATGCAGACTCTTTTATTTAGACCTGATTTTAGATATTGAATCTTTCAATACTTAAAATACTCAGTTATTTTAATTAAAATATTTTAGTAATAATGTTTGTTATAATTGGGACTCCATAACTCACAAAAAACTTATATTCTAAACAATGTAATCAAATTTTGGTGTTAAATGATTATGCAATTATTATAGGCACATCTACAGCCTATCACCAAAACTAAAAATATAACTACCATAATACAATATGCTTGTATAATTTACATCATATTCCAATAGTCATTATGACATAAGATTACAATTTAACTACTGATGATAAAATAATTGTTACTAAAGCAGTATTATAACTATTATTATGATACTATCATATAAAACTGCAATATTGTACAATACCTTGAATTATAAAAACAATTTTTTAAATATTTTGTGTCAAATTAATTTATAAAAATTTGACTTTACAAAAAAGTGGAATCAAATTTTTCTAAATTAGAGTGTTCTGCATATATTGTTCAAAATAAAAAAACAAAATATTAGTACTAAATAGATTAAAAAACAGTAAATCAACAGAATTACATTAGATGATTTTAAATGTTTAAATATATTATTATGTATGTATTCATAAAATAAAGACAACACTAATAATTTTGAAAAAAGCTTGATTTTGTTAAAGCACTTCAAGTATTGGCCTATCATCAATAATTCTATAGAATCTAGAATCTGGATCCTACAGATTACTGATGATATGTCAATACCCGAAAGTACTTCAATAAAAAGCAATAAGTTTGAAGAAAAAGATTGATGTTTAATTTTATTTGTATCTATTTAAACCAGAAGTTATTCATACAAAGATCCATATGTATAATATATTTTTGGACTTATTTATTAATTATTGCATTCCAAATGTTAAAAAATGTCATTCTTTTTTGGAACAGATTCATTACTAAAAAATTCAGAAACATTTAAAATGTAATAAATATTTTACTTGTTAAAAATTAATTTCTATATTTAAAAATTTATCAAAAAAATGATGCAATACAATTTATATAATACTGTAATTTGTTTATCCTTATTATAACATTTTTAGACTGAACACACTAATCTAACGTTTTTAGACTGAAACATCTCAAAAACTATGCAATGAAACTTTATAAACCTTTTAAATTTCCATTTCTATTTAGTTGCACTTACAGTTTAGACCTACTAAATATTTTTAAAAAATACCTGTTATAACTACAAGAATTCCACTTACTTGCCTTTTTTTTGTTTATATACTATAATAAAACAAGCTCTCTGCAAGTACAATTTTGTTTTATTTGGCATAACATTTTCGGACTAGTGTATGTCCCTCTTCAGTGCCAATACAAAGCAGAAACAAAACAAGCTCTTTGCATAACAAAATTGTACTTGCAGAGAGCTTGTTTTATTATAGTATATTAAAATATATGTTTACTTTTATTATAAGATAAAGTATTTCTTTTAACAGAATCAAATATCTTGAGTTATAGAGAAATGGACAATAGCACTTTCAGACAATAGATCGTCAGTCTTTGTCAAATAATTGTAAAAAAAAAAAAATATTTGTTGTTTCTCAGCAAAATGACTTCCTTACTGAATTTTGTAAAAACCTATGAATCAGTTCAAAAATTATTAGAGAAATTTCAGAAATATGAAAGTCTACAATTAGCAACCAGTTGCAGGCAAGTATAAAATGCTTAGTTGATGTCACATTGGGGATAAATTTATGTTAATCCTAAGCTCTATAGCTAACATGTGAACAAGAAGCAAGAATATGCTTGCATTCCAACTCAGCACTGCAAGGCAAAATATGAGAATTTATATCATCTTTTTTTATTTTTATTTAAAAAAAAAGTTTATATCATTAATTTTTGTTCTAAATTAGATATTTTTATATAAATCTTTAATAAAACTTCAATTCTGAATTTAACCTAAATTGTGTTATTTATTTATCAAGTTTAGATTACCTTAATTTTATGATTTTGATTTCCTAACCAATATAATTTGTTGTATGATATTCTTTGTCAATTTCTAATATAGGTTTACTTTGTTCATCCAGTTATCTCAAATCACTAATTAATAATTCAGGAAAGTTTGGCCCCATGTAGAATAATATGCTTCTGTTATTTTTTTGTACATTTATCATTTGCTAAATTAATTTTATTTAAAAATTTAGGCGTTTTAACTAATCAGAAGCAAAACAATAAATGCTACACTTAAAGTACAAAAAGATAACATAAAATTTGTGTCTTAGATTATTGGAGGAAATAATTAGATTATTATTCAGTCAGCTGTTTCATTGTTTACATAAATTTATCATTTAATTTTTTTGTTTTATTTAAAATATCAGCAATTTAGAATTATTTATAATATAAACAATTAATCTGTAGACCAAGGGGTATAAAATTAATAACTATAAACATCCTTTAAAAATTCAACAACTTGGCCTCAGGTAAACAGATCATTTCATTTTGTAAATTAGAGGACATCTTCAAAAACTATCTTTGTTTCAAAATGCTAAAATAAACCTAATTTTGAAGAAATCATTGATTTAAGAAGAATAAATAAAGAAAAATAACTTGTTAGCCACCATTTTTAAAAAGGATTTGATACAATGTCAATAAAAATGACTAAAATATCTTAATTTAGGGAAAATTAGAACCAAATCTAGCTGATCTGTTTTATGCCAACATAAATGCATTAATGCATAAAACAGGTATGAACTAAATTCTTTTATTAATTCATGACCTTGGTATCCAACAGTGCTATTAAGTGTAAAAGAAACCTTATGAAAAAATCTATGAGTGCTAGAATGACATAAAAACAAGAAAGTTTTCTATGATGTTAATTAAAGTTTTTTATGAAAACAATATAGAAGTAAAGTGAACAACATAGAAATGATGCTAAAGTTTTAAAATCATATAGTGCTCATTATATCCCCCAACTTGACCATTTTAGTATCTCCATTGTTTTCCTTAACAAGCATTCTCATTTGGCATGCTTTTTAAGGAAACAATGGATATACTAAAATGGTCAAATTGGGGATATAATAAATGACCAATCTGCTGAGAACATCTCAAAGACATGGTTTTTGTTTTAAGCAAAATTACAGATAGTTTTTGGCTTAATGAATTTTTTCAAATATGAAGAATCAAAAAAAAAAATCAAATATATAAACCTTAATTGCAATAAATGGTAAATATTTATAAAAAGCCATTTCAAACTACACTCACAGCTATACAATATAGTACAACTGGGTTTATAGCAAAAACTCTATTGTGCTGCTAAAAAATTGGAAAAACCAAAATGATGGCCAAAAAGTTAAAGTAGCACATGCTTTTGGTTTTACTGGCAAATTATGTAAACAGTTTCCATTCTTGGTTTCTGCCTAAGGTAATAATTTATTTGTATGAAACATCATCTATTTATTTGTTAATAATAACAAAAAATAAAAATTCTTTAATATTCATATGACTATTATATAATTACTTGATTTTAAAGATTATATTTTCATTTCTTTAGATATATAAATCATTTTTTAATATCATAAACTATTGATTTTGTTGGCCTTTACTTATTTTTTTGTGGTCAAATTGCATTGCTGAGAACAGAATCCTGATTTTAACATTGTTTATGCAAAATTGATATTTGATTTACAAGTTCTTACTTTACAAAAAATTTCCATGTCCTAATTAACTCAAAGTCAGGAACTATTTGTATTTAAATCTAAATAATTTTTTTTATTAAATCTCTAGCATTTATTTTCTGTTTATTAATTACACATATGTTAAAAACATGTCAGTTGTTATCTCTGTTTCATGAGAATGTTGTAATTATGACAATGCATTTAAAACTTTTCTTTTAATTCTATTTTTTTGAAATGCTCTATTTTCTAGAACAAAATCGTCTTCTTGTAATGTTTTAGTTTTCTGTTTTACCTGTGCTGGAGAAGATATGTCCCCTGAAAACATACTCTCTTCAGCATAGCATAATCAGAAAGTGCCATTGTTTCACATGTAAGACATTCAATACAAAATCAGAAAGTCTTGCAGATAAAACAATTGAGATACCACGACAAATGAAGCAGGGTGAAATTATTAATGAACAACTGGCAGGAAGTGTATCAAAAGCATGGCAACTTGCAGTAAAAGATTTTTGAGCTTTAAAGTGCTAAATAAAATTTAAGAATCACTAAAAATGCAAATACTGACAATCAACACTACCATTTTTAGTAACCATAGTAATACTTAATGCACAATTGGCAAATTATTTTTAGTTTAAATTTATAAAATTAATTATTTTTATTTTTTTTATTCTTTTACTTTTACTATTATTGTCCATAATTTATAATTTGAAATGTTTGTTCTAGAACAGATGTTCTATTACAATAAGCAAATGTTAATAAGCACAAATTTGTGCTTATTAACGTTTGCTTATTGTAATTTAATGCCATTAAGAGCAGTAATTTCTAAAATTCTTCTAGATGTTCTATTATAAAATATATTGATTAATAGTTTTTGATATACTGAAGAGGGTATAGAAGTACCAGAAATGTTATAATTGAATAAAATATCTTTTTTGTTTTTGTAAAAACAAACTATTGCTGCTCAATTAAGTGTTAGTTTATAAAATAAGAACCATAAACATCAGAATTGACAGTTTTAGCTACCAATCCCAATAAAAAGTAAGCATCTGATTGAGCAAATGAGATCTGAGAATCAATTTGGACCTCTTTCTCAATTTATGGGATTACTGGAAACATCAAAGGCAGGAATAAATAGATATTTCTGAAAAGTCAGAAAGTCTGGTTTCAGCAGCTTATGTATGTCTATGATTCTATTTGGATGTGTTCTCTCTTATCTATTGTTGCAATTATTTTATAATATCTTTAAAAATATAGTTTGAGAAAAAAATTAATGAAAATAAGAAGAAAGTAATGAAAGATTAAGTGCTCACTACTCTTTCTCAGAGGCATTGTTTGAAGTTTTGCACAAAATCTCCATTTAAGGATAGGAAGTTTCATCAGTTTTTCAATTCAACTGCAAATACTAATGTTAGTATGCCCTCTATTTTCGTTCTTTTAACCTGTATGTGTAGCAGTCGAACTTGTATTATATATGTTAATTTGTTTATTTTAATAAATATTTTACTTTTATATATTAACATTGTCTGTCTTTATATCTGCATATTTCCAACATCATTCTGAAGTGCCATTACCTCACACAGTTTTATTAAAGATTTCAGTCATTATTTCTAAAAACATGAATTTGGTGTGAACGCAGCAAATTATCACATCTGGTGTTAGAAATCCTAACTTAACCATCTTCACTTGGCAATTAAATCGTATCTAAACTCAGCCAATTCAATCCCACATATGTACAGTATGATAATAGATAGCCTGCAAAGTTTTTCTTATTTCTCTAATCAATTTTTCCATATACAAATTTAGTGTATGACTAGCAGTCTTTGTAATCTAGAATTTTCAGTTCCAAAAGGTGATGAATTATGAAGAGTTTACTATTTCTATATTTTATTATTAATTTAATATTTTCAAATTATAAATTTTAATATTTCAATTTGTTAAAAACCATAAGTTAAATACATAAAATTTTACCTTGTCAGAAGTATATATCTAAATTTTGGAACTCCTGATGGACTTATAAGATGTTGTGATAAATGATTACATAACTTGGCCCCATTATACCGAAAATTTGGCTCATGTACTGACTGTAAGAGGAAGAATAAAATCATTTTATAACATATTTATATATTTATTCAATTCAAAATATTGTAAAAAAATTTACATGCCAAGACTAAGATTAAATTATTATTAAATTATGAAAAAGTTTAACCTGTTGAGGTCTGTTGACATGTATACATGCCATGAAAATGGAATAAAAAATGATAAAAAGACAATTAAAAAAAAATTAAATTCTGGTTTACTCAGTGCAACTATTGTGGATTGGTTTTTTTGCATTTATTGGATGAAAATATCCACCTCCAATGATTGGTCTTAATTTTTTGATTGCACGAAATTTTTAAATTATGTTTTAAAGATAGAAAATGTGAATGGATTGTATTAGTAGAATTTGGATTATTTTTCATTGAATCTTATGAATTCTGCTTTCTATTTTATTATATTTTAAGAATTTTATTTCAGATTTGGGACAAGATAAATTTATTTTTGAAATTTTAAGTAAAACGTGAAATTTTAAAATGATGAATTCCAAAATTCGTAAAATTGAAAAAATATTGCTGATAATACAAAAATATTAGTTAATTCTGTTAAAATAAATAATATTGTTATTCATTTATTGCTTTATTTTTATTGATAATTAAGAAAAATACAAAAAAATCCTAATGTAAACACTTTCAGACTATTTAAATATATGGCATTTTTATTGTTTTATGGCAACCAGTCATTTCACAGGAAATCATAACCAAGCTTACTTTACTGCACTGCTTATGGTATTGAGTGTAATATGTCAACAAAACATTTGCAAACTTGCAAACTAATTAAAATAAAGTAGCAAATGTTATAACTCTCTATATATGAAAGTGAACAATTTTCACATGTTGGATTTTGGATATAAATTCAAAAATTTATAAAAATTACCTACAAATTTATTAAAATATTGTATGTTTTAAATAAAACATAACCTAATGAAAATTTGAAATTGGTTCTTTGTCTATAATTTTTAAAAATATGATCTGATTTTCTTCATTCATACCTTAATTTATTCATAAGTACTACTACAATCAAAAAATAATAAATATTTTGTTGGTTGGCTAAGATTTCATATAAAAAAAAATAATTGTGTTTTCTTTGATCTCATATAATGAACAAAAAGTTGGGAAACAAATAAATTTCTAATAAATTTTTACATCATTAGAATGATGATAAAAAAACAATAAATTGTAAAAATTTTTAAAAATTTTTATGAATTTTTAATCTTGCTTAATTTTCATCAAAATTAAGCAAGATTTCACAATATTAATTTTTTTCATGTTAATTAGGTTTATTTTGAAATACCTTGCAGACATCAACAGGTTAATCAGTTGTAGACAAAGGATAATTATATGTTATTGAGTTCATATTCAATGGCATAAACATCTTGCTAATTTCATAAAAACTAAATGAATGATTTAGAATATATTAAGAGAGTATCTCAGAAATTTGAATGTCTACTAGTTTTAAATGGTTGCAGCCAGCGGAGCTATTCAAATTATTTAACAAGTTCACTTAAATTTGATGTTGGGGTTGGGGGAATTCCTATCCGATCAAAGAAACAGAAGAGTTAAAATAACTGACTGTTTTATAAAATATTGTACTGGTTATTGGTTAACATGCTATTATGAAAGATGTATGAATGAACTGTACTAGTGTGAGGTCCCAGAAAACCTTTATAACTAAAAATATAAATATAGATGTATATGAAAAATGGATGTCGACCTATCTTGCCCTGTCTTAACAGGCCAATTACAGGTCAACACCACAAAATTATCTACGTAAATATATTTTAGATGCTAAATTAGAAGGAAAAATAATATAAAAATATTTTTAAGTTTTGTAAAACAAAAGAAAATATGAGGACATGAAGTTCAGACTATGTAAATTAACACCAAATTGTTATAATTTAACAAATGACATCTACGATCAAAAAACGATTGTTTATTTGCAGTTCTCACAGATCTGAGGTTCTCTGTCCTCCATAATTTCACACAGAAATATAAATGTCTACAAGTTACGATAGGAGAAGAATCCAATAACATATAGATGGACGGAAACAGAAGAAATAAGGAATGTGACTGGGGAAAGAACGGGGAAAAATTTCTTTTCTCTGGGAGTCACTAAAATCGCTGAAGACAGGACATGTCCAGGGAATCGCTCCGCAGTCGGATGTAAACTTCAAGGAAAGAGGTTGGACGAAAATCTCTAAAAAAAAAAAAAAATCACTCCTGAGATGTCAAAAGGTCTGCCGCAAGGTCACAGATGCAAAGGACGAGACAGTGGCCCATTAAATCCCATCCTCGATAGAAGAGGTTACACTAAATCAGTGATAGGCACTGTATTGAAACTGATATCAGGACAATCAGTTTCTGATCAACAAGTCATCATCAATAGAAGAAACAGCAAAAGTATGGTGTTGGACTAAAGACTGATCCATTGAACTAATGACTGTTCACGTACATATATATTTGACTTACTGCCGAAGGAACAATGCCGAGGGAACGATAATCACTTACATTTCAACATTATATACATATAAGGTATTTATCCTCCTGTAGTATGCTGTAAGAAAATCATTTCTCTCAATAAAGATCCCAGGTTTCTACAAACTATAGTGTTATCTCTGTTCGTGTCAGAATGATTCACTTTGCCGTGCTTGCCTGTACGATAACCACACAATCGCAGTAGGCTAATGCCTGTTCAGATTGTCCATCGGATCCACAACTAGATATATTTAAGGACACATTACTAATTCAAATTATTCAACAGATTTATTATAACATTAAAGAAAAAAATCATTTAAATAAATAAACACTTATAAATATAATTTATGATTCGTACTATTTCCTTTTCTTTTTTTAAGTTTTATGCTACCCACATTTGATGTAACTGATCATAACAACTGATATTGAGAACAAGAAATTAGTAACCAATTTGGCTAAACTGGTGTGAACCAGCTAAATAACACTACTGGTTGCAGTTATAGAGTTAAATAACATAGTGCTGAGATGATTTTTAAGTAGAAAATCATTACCAAGTTTCATAAAAATCTATTAGTTCAAAAGTTATTAATGGAGGGCATAGCAATTCAAACAAAATAGTAATCTCATAAACCTCATTTTTCTTAATACTAAAAAATATTAGGCACCTAAAAATTACATCATTACAAAGGGCAACTCAAAGAAATTTTTTTTTATGTTAATTAGCTAAATATCTGGTGTGCTGCATATTTATGGGAAATATTTGTTTCAATAAAATATTTATCTTTCCATGTGAGTATTATTTTTTTACAATTGTTTTTTCAGGCAATAGTTTTTCCAACAAGATTCATAACAAAAAAAATTGCACAAGTAGAATAAAATTTTAAAATTCCTCTTTGTAATGATCAAGATTTGATTTTTATGTATCTAATATGCATGCACATACACATTCATGCATAATTTGAAATCTACACATTAAGCTGGCCGTGAATTTCAAAAGTTAGAATAATATGAAATGAATAAATAAATAAGTAGCTAACTGAACTTACCTCTTCAAAAATAATATTTACAATTGAATGTAAAATATCTTCATCAGTTAACCATTGATTAAGAACATTTGTCAAAAATTTTAACTGTCGATCAAATTTTTCAGGACAAAGTGTTACTTGAAATAAGAAATTTTTTAGTTCTTGTATTGGATAACTGTCATCTATTATTTCAAATTCTTCTTGCTATAAAAAATATTTATATTATATAAATATCTTATTTTTAGAAAGGATGAATGAAAATCATATATGGAAATTTGATTACATATACTTGAAAGAAAAAAAACTATATATTTATAATTTACATTAATAAAATTCTGTTTTTCTATCTTTCTGTTTCTATGTGATACCATCAAATTATTAACTGCAAAATTTAGCACTTCAATTTAAAATTGATAACACAGGAAATGGGATAATATTTGTCAAAGTATATAATGTGACAAACATTATTTTTCTTAATCTTTTATTAGTGATAAAATATTTTAAAATAATAATAGTCTTGCTTATTTGACATTTCTAATACATATAACTACACATATTAAAAATTAAACATTGAATAATTCCTTTATTTTTGAAATCTTGATCATTCTTGATATTGTCAGCAGTAATGTCTATTATTTAAGCACTTTTACAGCACAAATAATATATTTAAGCCTGCAATTCTGTTTCCTATTGGATAACTATTAAACAATGCTATAGTGAAGCATTAATCATCATTAAATTAAAGTATCTGATCATAGGAAACGAATGCAGGTATGTGTCACTTAGTGCCTTAGATATGCTCCATCTAATAGAATTTGACATTATACAAATTGCAGGTTAATGCAAACAACATAAAATCTCCAAACAAGCACTGTAGCAAAGCATACAAGTTTTATATGGTATAACATTTTCAGATAATATACCATATAAAACTTGTATGCTTTGCTACAGTGCTTGTTTGAAGATTTTACAATTAAAGCAAAGAGTTTAATAATTCTATAGTACTTTCAACCAAATGTAAAATGGTCCTCATTAGCAATTTCAACGAAAATAGCACCAAAAGCAAGTAATATACGTTAAACATTTATTTTGTATATACGTTAAACATTTGCTTTTGGTGCTATTTTCGTTGAAATTGATAAGAATAGCAAGTAAGAATAGTATACTATTGGTCCTCATTAGCAATAGAACTAGTTTGTTGTGAAAGAATTACATAGGAAACCAGTTTAGAACAAAATTAAAAATTCTAGATAGGAACATCTTTTGCCTTTTCAATAAAACATCCTATCAGCTGAACGTGTGAAAAATACAAAAAAAAATAAAATACATTATATAAAGAAGTTATAATATTGCAAGAATATAGTTATAATAGAATATAAATATAAAAAAGCTACATAGATTTAGTGCAGATTTAACATACAAATAAACCAACTAATGTAATGTTATACAATAGTGGAAAAATAAAAATACATGTTGTGTGAAGCAAAATAAGTATTAATATAAAGCAACCATGCCACAGTAAATGATATGATAAAATATTTATGATTTAGTGTTTATTAGTATGATCAAGGAGAGAGAACCATGGTGCTGGTATCACTTCTGGAATAACTTCATTAATGATACAATAGTTTTTTGCATGCTTTGTAATCTGAAATGTTTCTGCCATTCTAATTGCTTTGCCATGTTGGGTATCTGTAAACAATTTGACTTCATCCTAGTGAACATCTAATATGAATTTAAAAAATATTTTCACCAGAGCCATATTAAGTTTAGCATTAATCTGCTATGGCTTTTTTGTAATTAGTCCTAATTAATATGCAAAAAAGCAAAAAAAAAAAAAATGAAAATTGCAAAATTTTGCTTAATTTTCTTTGAGATTTTTCATAATTTATTATATTTTTTATTGATATATCATTAGAATCGCAATAAAAAATGAAGAAATATATTAACAATATATTTCTTCATTTTTTTTTTATAAATGAAGAAATATATTGTTAATATATTTATTATTAATATATTTGTTATTGTATTAATAATAACAAATATTAATATATAACAAATATATATTAATAATAACAATAAATTAACAAATACTGTATAACAAATTTTTTTGAATTTTATTTCTTTCATACTTTTCTGTTCATTACATGAAATAGGAGAAAACACAGTTTTTTTATATGAAATCTTTGCAGTCCAATGAAATGTTTGATATTTTCTGATATTTTATCTTGTGAATAAAATAAGACATGAATTGAGAAAATCAGATAATATTTTAAAAACTTATCAATAAAAAAAAACAATTATTATGCAAATTTTAATTAACTCAATTGAAAAGTGAAAAAATTTATTAAAATATTGTCATTTTTAATAAAATATGTTTATTGATATGTTTTCTCTTCATTTCAATAATTTTTATTTTAACTTTTTATAAATTTTTGAATTTCTAACCAAAAACATGACCAATGTTCATGCTAAGACTGCTTTGTTATTACTTTAAACTATTTTATCTAATTGAAAGCACAGAACAGCAGTTGTAAACTCCAATCATTTTTATTGCTAACATTTTCAATATTTTATTGACGAGGATGCCATTGGCGTTGAAAACGTTAGCAATAAAAATGATTGGAGTTCACAACTGCTGTTCTGTGCTTTCAATTAGATAAAATAGTTAACATAATGTATTTTCTATCTTAACAATTAAAGTTCATAATTATCATATATTTCAGATTTGTTTATAATTTAAACTTTGTTAAAATCAAACCAAGGATGACTTAATAAAGCCAAAAATTCTGCATATTCAGATTATGACATTTTTGTAGTTTTATTGGAAAATGCTAAATCTAACCATTGTAATTTTTTAAATGAGATGTGTGTCTATTAATTTTAATGAAATAATTACCATAGTAAAACTTATAATGAATGTATTTTTAACAAGAAATCATTGACTATTTTTAAATTCTAATTTACAAAAAATTAAATTTTATTTTTGCAAATAATTTATAATAATAAAAACTTCTAAAACTTAGGACACATCAATCTATGATGAATATTTAATGATTTTTAAACAATAAATTAAGCCCCACTGATTGATAGTTTACTGCTGAATTAAGCTTAAATTTTAAAAATCATTCAATACTTAACAACTTAAAAATTCAATATTGAATGCCTAAAAATAAATTAAATAGATTATAAACTACTGTAAATTACCGCAGTACATGTTTATGTATTTATTTAAATATTTAAAAATACTTAAATAAATACAAACATATACTATTGTAGAATACTAAATAGTCAAATATTTTTTGGAATGTTTATTTTTGTAAAATAATTGTTAATAAGTAAAATAATGATTTTCTGGAACTCAAAACTGATTAGAAATTTTAATATTGGAGTTAACAGAAAATGAATTTCCATTTTATAAATTTTTCTCTAATGAAGTTTTTAAGAGCTTAGTTATTTTTATAAATTGTGGAATATGTTTATATTAGCTTTATATTGCTTTTTGATTCCTATAATGTGTTTATAGTTTAAATGATAAATCTTAAAGCATTTGTCCTTTATAAGATTTGTCAGTTATATAAAATCGTAATATTTCATTAATTAATTATATCACTTTTATTGATAAATGTTTCTTGTCTCATATGAAATTTATAAATTTTAATAGGATAATCTGGGATATGAATAAATAACATTAATTACAGAGGTAGTCCTCAACTTATGACAATTCATACTTATGACTGTGATATAATCAGTAAATTCAGTGATTGGTCAATGCAATTCAATGGGTTTTGAGTTCCACACCCAATAGTTTGATATATGGAAAGCATCCTTTATAGTGTCTGGTTCTTGCAGTTTTGTTTTCTTTATGTTTATTAAAATAATGTATAATGTCTTAGTAAAATTTACAGAAAAATCCATAAATTTTGGACATTTTAGTATTCTGAAGGAATCTGATTTATGATGGCAGAGTTTGAACTGAACCCATCATAAATTAAAAATTACCTGTGTTACTATAATTCTGTTCTTTGAACAGAAAAATTTGAGATTTTGCAAATCAATCTAATTTTTAATTCAGCAGGATTATTAACTTCACTTACAAGGGGAGGACACAGCTGACCCCCACCGATTTTGATCCGTTTGCGTATGGTGAAAATACATCAAAAATG
>WUQG02414718.1:0-15860 GCA_011317285.2 Androctonus mauritanicus | reverse complement strand
GTAAAAAAAAAATTACACTGTGACTCTTCTGATGATGAGTCAGAAGAGTCACACTTTTGACTCATCATCAGATAAGTGAAATATACATATATATATATATATATATATATATATATATATAATTTACCTTAAAGGCTATTCTTTAAAAAATTTATTAGATCATCGTCTGATATTTTGTTTTCACAGAAATAAAAGATCTCTTCATCTTTTAAACATAAACTTTTAATTGTATAATGTGAAACTATAATATTCATATGATTTTAGTAATGTGCTTAAAAGCCATTTTAAGATGGTACAATAAAATTAAATAATTAATTAGAATATAAAATAAAATTAGTTACTCTTAAATATTATAATAAAATTTATCATTAGTTAAATTTTAAATATACGAAATTTTTCCAGCATTGAATACAGAACCTGCACTAATTCAACTTTTAAGTTCATCAAATTAATAATTTCATTAGCATAAACATATTCTTGATATTTTATTCATTATAGATCCTTAAATAAATGCTTCGTCCATTATGTAACAAACAGGAAAGATTTATTATTCAATACATGTGGCGTAGTTGAATAATATTATTGAATATCGATATTTCCATTCATTTTAAATAAAACTTTTAACTTAAATCCTATTATTTCCAAGCCAATTATTAATAAATAAGAGTCGCTATTTCAAATTTCTCTAACATAAATAATAGAAATATATAGACTATCAATAGTTTGCACTTTCACCTTTGATGAAATTTTCGTGATATCGTTTTCTATTAATTTTATGTTAAAAAATTCTATTCTGATGTAATTATTCGAGAACGATTAATAATTTAATTTATTTTAAATAAAATTTAACAAATCTATACTTGAAATTCTTATATCGTATATTACGCTATTAAAAAATTATCTCTCGGTCCTACAGCGGATAATTTTAAATTATAAATTTTAGTTAATAAATGAACAAATCTGAAAATTTTGATGACAATTCACTGGCTGTATAGAGACGTATCACTAAATATGCATCACCGTTACAGAAAAATATAAGTTACAACATAAAAATAAACTCATCTCTTCCCATAAATGAGAAATATTATCAATATCACTAAATTATTTTATAAATCTATTTATTTAGCAAAGCTTACAATTTGAATTTGAAAGTATAGTTCGACAGGAATTCAGGATAACTAGAACAGTTTGGAAATATCTCAACCATTATTTCCGGAAAGAAGTAGTCGCCTATTTTCCGAATAATGAGAATATTTAACGGATATATGATTGTAATAATGTACATAGTAGTCATTTAAAAGATAGAAAAATAAAATTAGGGGCAGTTACTTCTAAATATTTTACTAAAATTTCCCATTGATTAAATTTTAAATGTACGATATTTTTCCGGCATTGAATACGGAACTTCCGTTATTTAAATCTCTAAATTCGTCAGATATATAATTTCGTTAGTAAATATAGATCCTTGATATTTTATTCTCTGCATATGCACGTTTCGTCCATTATATAACAAACTTGATAGATTTATTGTTATTCGATATATAGTGTAGTTGTATAATATCGTTGCATATCAATACTCCCATTTCGAGTCAAACCTCGTTTCACCAATTTAATTCGTTCCTGAAGGTCATTCGTAAACCGAAACTATTTCTCTATATAGTTTTATGTAAACTGGATTAATCCATTCCTGGACAGATGATTGCAGATTTAAACTTTTACAATAATACATTGAGTACATGTTCTTAACACCGATTTAATGGTTTACATTGACTTTAAAGAATACACAAAAAGGATAAACACAACTCTAAGCGGTTGAAATATAGACGACAACTTAGTTTATCGTTGAAGATATAAGTGGAAAGTGGCGAGGAAATGAAATGTTAATGTTTGGCACGTTGGACACCTGATGATAGGCAGAATGGTAACGTTTACATGCTACGGCACGTTGACACTTAGGACGTAGCGTTAACCAGTTATACTACCAAGACATCTTGCAGATTTCCGATTTTGGGATGTATATATTGTAGAAATTATCGATCTTACCCCGTTATCAGCGGTCCCGAACAGGCTAAACTTAGCCATAGGCCCTCATGGCACCTTCGGTAAAGTTCATTGGTAAAAACAGATTTAGCTCAAGCTGTCGATCTCAAGTCATAATTCAACCTAACTAGAAGAAATCATCCAGATATTTCTAGTTGGATGATTTAATCCCCGAATAATGTTGAATTATGAACTATTAGTTCAATCTCAATCCCTTCAGAAACGTTTTATGCAATGAATAATTTCATTAAAGTGGTGTAGTTTAAATTTTCTCTTCGATATCTTAAAATATATATAAAGGAAACTAAACAATAATTGAAAATTAGAAGAGTATTATCATATTCGATCACTTTACTTGTAATTACAATTCAAAATATTTTGTTTCATTTTTAAATCACATTCCAAATTTCTAGCGATAACTTAAAGGTATTGATTAATTCATTGCAATATACTTAATTATCGCCAAAAACTTGCAATGACAAATAGTTTTCTATGTTTTAAATATAAAAAACCATTTTGCTATTATAAGTTGAAAATGAAATTAAATATAGAGTATACGGAGAAAATTTTTCAATATAACTCAGAAGTTTTCAGATAAAAAATTTTTTAAAAGGAATTTATGGTTGGAATTTTGAAATCTAACAGTTCTCTAGAATATAACAAATATTTCTGGACAATAGAAAAGACGGATACAAATTTATGTGATTAGGTAATGTGAAAAATTCTTAAAACAAATATCTGTGAATCGAAAAAATCTGTTGTAATAGTAGTAACCGCAAAAATCTGTATCTGTAGTTTAACTTAGTATTTTTTAAATTTCAAGTAATGTGTAGAGAAAAATTTTGCTTTATTATTTTAACCATTAATTTTAAATAAGTCGAATTATCATTACAAATAGCGCTAATTTAAATATATTTTAAATATAAACAGATATTGCGAGCAAAATACAGGAAACTGAGATTTTCCTTGGAATTTGATAAAAAGTATTACTGAATCTCTGAAAGTTTATTTAGTATTTATAGTAAAATTTAATATCCCCGTAGGATAAGAAATGATTTGAAGAATATTTGAAACTCTCAATTGAATTTGTTTGTTGTGAATTCATTGTTTTCTGGTAATTTGTTGGCAGTTTATATCGGAAATTTGTAAGAAGTGCTTCTTCTACGAAATTTCCGATATAACTTGCTTAACGATATAACAAATTGCTTAACGATATAACTTGCTTAACGATATAACGAGCAAGTTATATCGGAAATTTCCGATATAACTTGCTTACTGGTTCATTGCTGCAAAACCAACAATGAACCAGTAAGTTCATTGCTGATTTTGCAATGTTCTAAAACAAAGAATTATTAATGTTCTATTGTTCTATGTTTTATTATTAATTCTATTGTTCTATGTTTTATTATTAATGTTCTTAATATTCTTGTTATTAATGTTCTAGAACAAAGTATATTATTGCTTTGTAAATCTGATTTAATAGAACAAAGTAGGGCCTACTACATATTGTTAAATTTTATAAAGGAAAATATAGGTATGTTGTTATGCGTAAGATAAGTTATATATTTCTTTTTATTATCTTATTTCTTTTCTTATTATTTGTTCATATTATTAAAATTTTTCAAGTTTTTTTCTTCTTTTAATCGATATAATAAACAAAGAAGATGGCTTGTCATCACAGCTCTCTCATTGCTTGAGAAAATAAGAATACCGAATTATTAGCATTTTCATTTGTTAACTCCAATAATTCCTTTTGTAGCTCTAGGAAGATTGAAGAAAAGAAAATAGAGAAATAATTTAACTGTTAATATTCATGTCTTAAGGCAGAGAATAATTAATAGTGTTGATGGAATGTCTTTAACGAATAATGAAGTAACAATCATATTGAGATGATCCAGCATTTCAATAATAATAATAATAAAAGTCAATATCTGTTTCCCGAACCATAAGTGACAAAAATAATGTGTAAACTCTTGATAATTTTATAACACGTTCACGATTATCATGATCATTACAATTCACGGTATGATTACAGATTATATAGGTTTTTGGTGTCCGACCAATATGAGAATTTACAATATAAAGTAGATGAATTAATTTCAGTAATTTTGGAGCAAAATAACTACAGCTTCTAAATGACGAATTACTCGATTTACAAAGAAAATGTGCGTACAAATTATGTTCGTAATTATAGGAGCGGGTGAATATATATTTTAATACTATATTTTATTAGTATAATAATTTAATTACGTATTTATATATAATTAATTTATTATCACAATATATATATAATAGGCAATAAATTTTCAAATGAAAAATGAATTAATTCCGTACCATTAAGCTGTCAACATAGATTTCTCTCTTCTCACAAAGATAATATTCAAAAGATTACACATTACTGTGCACAGTAATGTGTACAGTATTGTAAAGATTACATATTTACTGTATACAGTATCTATTTTCCGTTAAAATGATTTTATATGTGGGAAGTTTTACCAAAATGAAGCATGGTATAGTTAAAAATCTCTGCTGTGATTTGAATTAATATATATATATATATATATATATAAACCAGGATTATAAATTAATAATCAAATTTACCTTTATACTCCTCACATTGTTACTTCTTTACTACTTCAAATAAGTATCTCCCCAAAATTTTAGATATGCACAAACCTATTTAAGACAGGCTTTGTCTGAGCCTATCTTTTTTCATAAAAAAATTGGTACATTCTCTCATTTGCATAAGAGTCTAATTTTATAAATACTTTCTACTTACCATTTAATAATACAAAACAATATATCATATTTTGTATAAATAAAGTTCTTATAAATATACAGTATGTATATATTGATATATTTATTATGATGTAATGATTTTTAATACAATTAAACAAATTTTCCGAAAAGCGAAAAATACTATACATGATTAATACAACATAATATTTAATGCGATGAATAGGCTTATTTTTTCGGTACAAATTCTTTCAGATCATGGGGTATCATCGAAGGTATCGCCACTCGCAATTTTTTTCACTCACTAAACCAGATCGATATTTTGTCTTTAAAACAATTACAGCAGAATGTTTCTGAATACATGAATATAAGCATTTTAAACACTTTTTGCGCATTTATTTTTTTCGACAAAAATTTGAATTTATTTTTTTGTCTCAAAAATAACGCTTTTGTTAATCCTTGTGCGTCCATTTGCAACTGACTATCGTCTCACTAGGGGCAGCTCCACAGTTTGAAAAACACTGAATTAATTTAATTGGTATTGTTTTTCTCTCCCTTTATAAGTATTATTCATTAGAAAAACTCACCACTATGTCTTGGTAGATCGGCTCTACATCACGAATATTGTCGAGTGTGAAATTTGCAATTACATTTTCTCTCCCCTTCATAATTTTCGCCACTCGCCTCACCCTAGATCCGG
The DNA here is from genome assembly GCA_011317285.2 of Androctonus mauritanicus. NCBI lineage: Eukaryota > Metazoa > Arthropoda > Arachnida > Scorpiones > Buthidae > Androctonus > Androctonus mauritanicus. The sequence goes on along the minus strand of WUQG02414718.1, from coordinate 10,384 downwards.
CACTACATCAAACAATAGTATTTCTACTGATAGTGATCGTGGTTCTGGCATATGTTATCATGCGATATTTATTTTATTGCAGGTATGTTTTGTTTAAGATTCTAACAATACTACATTCAATATATTATATGCTTAGTGTTTTCAGTCATTGGATGTTGTTATCGTTAATTTAAGAAAAGCTATAACACATTCTGGGCGATATCTAGAAATATTCTTTGGCCTGAAAAAAACTGCTGAGTAGTACATAAACACAGATAAGTTTTCAATATCTTGGCTGATTCTCGAAGAAAAATATTAAGTTATATAATGTTATATAACTTAATATTTTTCTTACACCATTATTTTTCCTTACACTATTCCTTACACCATTATTAATCCGATCAAAGTTTCTTTTTCAGTTTTAGGTGGGATTCTTCGAACTGCCTTGCATCTTGAAAACTATTCATCATCTGAAAGATAATATATAAGTAAATAAACAGTTACTTACTATAAAACATTTAATATCGAGAAGTTTACATTAAAGGAGGAGAAACAGAATAAGCAAGCATAGATGATACAAATGAAAGTAAAAATAATGTCCAATCCTAAACTGAAATATCTAATTTCCTCTCGCATATCCACATACAGATAAAGATAATAGGTTAGACTCGTGCTATAAGTGATGATAATATGAGTTGCCATTAAGAGGATACTTTAGTTCATTATTCATCTGTTCCACAATAGAATATAAAATTCTATGTTGAATCATTATTTTTTCTAGTTTATGTTCAAGTTTTGTGTCGTTTCTTCTTATTAAAGATGCTTCTTGCGATACTTGATTGTACATTTTTCCAATATTCCAAAACAATACAACTGATATCAATAAATAATTACCATATATACCATGTATATATTTTACTGCAAAATTAAATTCCATACAACAGAAAAGAGCTTCACCGGGAAATTTTTCTTATTTTTTCATAGCCGGATATGAAAACAAATATATGATGATTTGAACATAAAGTGTAAAGAAGATAATCAAGAAGGATATCAGAAATGAAAGAATTCTATTTAGCTTGAAATTTTCTTTTATTATATTTCTTTCCAAATAATTTACCATTCTTAAATTATTCAAATTCAGTTTTCTTCTTTAAAAGAAGCTGAAAATGGATGCGACATAACAATAAAAAATTGTTATTGCTATCTTAAATATCGAGAAATTTTTTACGACATTGTATGTTCGAATACAAAGAGAACCCCTGAATATCTGGTGTTATATTCGTCAAACAAACAATGCATCGCCACCATAAAATTAATTCTACAAATTGAACATATATCTTTTTAATATGGTTTCAAACGTAAATTTCCCTCTTTGACAATTACAAGGGATCCAAGGCTCGAAACCGTATATTAGAGCCATTGACAAAAGGATCTGACATAGCAATTTAAGCAAATTTCACTATCTATTCTGGAAAACATGATTTTTCTCTTTTACCCGTAATTTTCTGACTGCCTTTAAATGCTAATAATGACAATCTTATAACCTACGAATACGTTCGTTTAAACTGATAAGTAATGAGTATGGATGTATAGAATGCACTTCAGCGCAGAGTATAAACGAGAAATGTAATTTATATCACAGATTAGAGATACACACAGATGCGACAACCAATGCTAAAGCAGCTGAGTGTGTTAACTTTTTAGTGAACTAAATGTGAACTTCTGTAGCGAACTGATCCTGAAATTTCTGAACTCTTAAAATAAACAATAAAAATGACTGATAAACAAAATACAATTTTACAATTGTAAAATTTTTTTTTGAAATGATCATGTGTCTTTGAATCCCCCGCCAGTTTCTCTGTAGTTTCCTAAAATGTTACCTGCCTTGATGCAAAAAACTACCACTACTATAACTTTTCTTTGTATGCCTAGGGTTCAATGTAATCTAAACTGCTTAACTTAATGTAAATATGTATAAAGGTCTCAATAAAAAACTTTTTATATAATAAAAAAAAAAGTAGATATTTTTCATTCAGAACTCTGCATTTCAACATGTCATTCAGATATGCAGAGATTTATTTTCATTATGATATTTTGAATTTAACATTCTAATAATAATCTGTAAAATAGAATGTAATTACTATATATTAGCGTATTTGAGAGTTTTCAAATTTTTTCACGAAGATAATTTAGTTATTACTTTATTAATTAATTTAAATTAAAAAATAAAAAGGGATTTATAATATTATAATTATTATGTTCTCACATTTTTTATTTCTTTAAATATTTTATTTTTCTTTCGTTTAATGTTTCATCAGTACATTTTCCTTAAAGTCTTACTGGTTAGACTTTACACGGTCTGTTGTAAAGGGAATTTATGAAACTACAAACTGTACAGATAAAATAATGCAAAATTATATGCAATGATAGATTCTCTAGTGATTATAATATTCATAAATTTGCCTTTTATATTTATTTAAATTTCTTAATTTTTAAATAAACTTAAAGAAATTATAATACCAATAAAAATTATGATAAAATCGCCGATTATCAGTTTAAATTATATAGAGCAGTACGGTATATTTAAAGAGAGCACATTTTAAGAACACTGCCAATAAATTTTTGATGTTAGTTTGATGTTCCCATTTTACAATTATTTATGAACAATTATTTATCGAATATATTGATTATATGAATGAGTAATAAAAGAGATTACAATATTTAATCAAAACTAAGTTTATCAAAGTGATGTTATAGATTATAAATAATTCCTGAAAATCTATGTGATAATGATGAAAATTCCTACAAAATTATCATAATGTTTATACAATTTTCATTAATTAATAATGAAAACAGTATATCAATGGATGTAATGAATCTGATAATGTTCAAAAGCATATTTTCCAATAATAAATAAAATTTAAAAATAACAGTTAAATCAAACATTTTGAAATTAGAAGGATTTTATGAATTGGAAGTATGAATTAATTTAATTCAAGAAATATCAAGTATTCCAAAAGTAAGGTCATTTATAGCATTAAGTTTTGAAAGAACATAATAGATAAATCATTTGCTAATTTAATCAAGTATATATTCTTCATTTGAATCAATAACATGCTTCAAACATTGTGACAGCTTTAAAATTCAGGTTTAAACAAACCGAGACATGTTTGAATAAATATAGTACTAAAAATGACATCGGGATTACTTTTGAGATGACCTGATAAAATTAAAATATTTGAAAAATGGAAAATCTTATTTTATCTGGCATTCTGTTAAAATATTTCTTCTAATAATGTTTCAGTTTTAATCGTAGAAGAATTACAAATGCAATATTTAATTTGAAATAAGATTATAAAATTTTATTTAAAAAAAAATTTACAATTTTTCTAAAGATATTTCGAATTTCTGTGAATTTCTTTGTCATTAGTATTAAACATTCAAAAAATATTATGTAATTTCATATATTAAATAGAAATTTTGATCAAATTTTAAATTTATCCAGGAATATATCAGGTCATCCCAAAAATAATGACTATTTTAAACTGTACTTGTTCAAACATGTATCAGCTTGTTATGAATGTTCATGATTTCTAATATTATGAAAGCTCATGAACTTTCAAAACATTGGAAGAGAGTATTTATTAAAATAGAGATATATACTTGATTTTTAAATTAGCAGGTGATTTATCTTTTATATCGTTTCAAAACTTAATGCTAAAAATCGACGTTAATTTTTGGATAACCTAATACTTCAATGATTTTGTTCGATATGTTAAACATATCGAACAAAATCATTGTTGCTGATAATTTATTATAATATGTTTGATCATTTTATTAAAAGTTTCATCCGTGTGTTGTTTCAATCAATGTGATTTATGAAACCAATATTTGAAGCAAATGGTAACGTAGCAAACTATGTCACGTTATCATTTTGTTATAACATAGAATAATATTTCATAATTTTTATTTTACATCTTTAGAATTTAACTAAAGCAGATAGAGATAATTCTAAAGTATTCTTATGTTTTTGAGAAATCAAATTTTATAATTTTATCCACTTATTGTGCATTTGCTGCATTTCAAATTCTAGTACTAGTAATAGAATAAGTTCTGAACGCACATATGAGTAATTCGAGTGTTTACGATAATAAAGAAAGGATTCTTGAGATTAAATCATTCTTAAACAGAAAAATAAGATGTTTGAAGATGATAAATTATTTTCTAAGAATTGTATCGTATTTTAAAATAATTTACTTTTTATTATCTAGATTAGACTAAGAAAAAAAAATAATTCATATAAAATTTATCTAAACAAAATAGCTGCCTTCTATAGTTTTTCTTACCTGTTGGTCAATCTGATAAGCAAAATTTTAAATGATAATTAAAATAATATCAATTAATTTTGTAAAATATTCAGTGTAATATCATTTTATATTCTATTGAGTGTTTGTTTTCTAGTTTTGAGTAAATAAATCTTTATGTTATTGCGTTGTTTGGTTGTATTTCAACAATTTGTAAAATGAATAATTTTGGATTTTATTTTTGTGTGTACACTCCCTAGTGATGAGTTGTTTTTGTCTAATTATTTTATTTTAAAAATTGTCGGCTACAGTGGATACATGAATATATGTACTAGTTTCTGATTGTCTATTGTTATATGACTTAGCGGACCCAGCACCTTATGTTTTTTTTTTTGTGCTGGGTCCTGCTTTCGTATTTCTTTTTTTCTGTTTAATAAAACTTTTGAAAATTAAATATCAGTTTTATAATATTCTATGTTATTTTGCTTAAAGATATATATATATTTTAAATATATAATTTTGCTATATCAAGTTGTACTAATTCCATAAGAATATATATTTAAAATTACTAACATGCAATTTAATAGTCGGACTCGAATAAAATTAATAATACCAACTCAGCTGCTACTGAACGTGATATGAAACACGAAACAATACATAATAATAAAATTATGCAAAAAAATAAAATGAATTTTAATCAAAGTTATTCAGGTGATTTTTCTGCAATACCTTACTATCAAAATTTCATTGATATTGCGTATTTATGCGACTTATTATTTATTAAGAATGCATGTGACCTTCATTAATCCAGGATAATAAATTTAATATAATAATTACATAAGTTTTAATTTAACTTTATTATTAACAAATCATACAATGAATCTAGTAAATGTATGCTTGTCCTCAATTGATACTAATTATTCACTTAAAACTAGAAGAATTTATTTAGAGTTCCTTATTTGTTTATTTTTTATTTTTGATAATAGTGTACAATAAAAACACAGAAATTAAATTTCATAATATAAACGAAGTATAGTATATTTTATTCTAAAACATTTCAAATGTCTTTAATAAATTATTATTATTATTATTATGTTTCTTTTTTAAAATTAATTAAACATAATTATTAAAGTTATATAATTGTTTCATATTAATATAATAAATTAGAAATTATTTGCACTTTTTGAAAGGAATTAAATTGATAAAAAATCATATGAATGCAACTATCAAAATTTTGGAATTTGATCGAACAGAATTTAAGAAATTTTGTATTGTCATTATTGAAGTATGAATCCCTTTTTTATAGAAAATTATAGAAAAGCAGATGTGTTATATTGTTGTTTTTTTTAATGAATTCATTTTAAAGAATTTTCTTTCCTTCCTTTAATTCCTTTTAATTATTTTAGACTTACATTCTCATTATTTTAAATTTTGGAAATTATTATGATTAAAGTAGAAATCTTATAAACTAAAAATTCTTCACTGCTAGGAGTTAAATGCATCTACATTAATTTTCATAAAAATTTAATGAAAATTAACATGATTTTGAATAACAAAATCTATAATTTTACATTTAAGTAACAGATTTAAATGTAAATGCGCTTCTATAACTGTTAAGAAAATGTTCATAAATTATAAATTTAATATTATTTGTACTATATTAGAAAAAAAAATTATGAATGAATTAATAAAATGAACAGAACTTACTTTTCTTCATCGATTTTTTCTTTGTGTGCTGAATTTTCCATTTCATTCGGTATTATTAATTAAATGGTTACTAATGTGATAAGGTTGAGAATGTTTTATATCAACATGTTCCATAAAGCTGCTACTAGTACTTTTAGCTTATCTTTTTGTCGCAACTGAGACATCGTCGCATCAATTACTACGACCTTGGACGTATGAAAACCTATTCAGGAACATCCTTCCGTGGATGTTGTAGAAAATTACGTAGTTAATTTTGACCACAAAAAAGTATTTATTAATCTATTGTTAATTTAAATATGAAAATTCACTGGAAAAATTTATAATAAATGATTTCTTTCACAATAAAAACTACTCCGTTTCTTCTTTTCGCGTAACAATACCATCAGTTTCAACACATCTGCTTTTCTATTGATTATTCGTTTCTTATGAAATGACTTGTTTCCTCTTACTCAGGCCAATTAATTTTAAACTTTGCTTTCATTATTTGATGAAAAATTTCATTTTTCAATAATGTAAAGACCTTACAAAAATTATATCGACTACTAATTCCTTATTATTGAATCCCTCTTTTAACTAATAAGTATTTCTATATATATACTAGACTTATAAATTTTATTTATGCATTTTATATGATATGCATTTATTTTTGTTGTTATGCACCTAATCAGAGACATAACTGTTCACAGAGTGCAGTACTATCTAAATATAATAATTTAATATTGCACTATATTTCTTTTGATAGGATTCTTAAAGAATCAAGTTAAATAGGAATTATATTATGTATGAAATAATTTAAACGTTTTAATTCGAATTAGATATCAAAGTTAAAATTAAAATTAATAACATTTATCATCTTTTATAATATTAAATAAATATCGAAATGATATTATCTTAAAATAGTTTTATTCAATATTAATAATCTACAATGTTTTGCAATATGTTCATAAATAAATATTGCACCGCATTCTGTTTATTACTCATTAGGAAAGAACATACTCAATGTTCTTTGCCAAATGAAGAATATTGGCATTATATTCTTCATTAATAACATATTAATCAAAATTCTATTATTTATTATTCATTTTCAGCATTTTGTTATTTGATGTATGTTTCCTTTTGCTTCCAGATATAGTACTGCATATCTATCTTAGGTTATTTTCATCCATTGGGAATATTGAAATTATTGAATCTTTGTATCTGTGAATAAATAATATCTATATTTGAAATATAGATATGAGATAAAGAAAGTAATTCACAGGTTCAAATATTCAATAATACCAGGATTAATTCAGGATATGGAGATGCAAAGATTTCCTGGATTTCTTTATCTACCCAGGAAATCTTTTGCATTATTCTGGATGCCACGCTGAAATTCTTTCTGCCCAGTGATTACTGTTATATCTTGTTTTGTGACTTTCCCAAAGTTATTTACTGCTTCTAATTGTTACCATTTCAGGATATTATCTATTCTGATTCATTTTCTTATCCAAAGATAGATATTGCGGTCTTGCCTAATGAATATTAATATGGATGCTTCCATGCTATTTTGGGTTATTGCTAATTTCTCTTCCATTATCTTTGTAACAGTCCATGTTTCGCATTCACAAGTCGTAAAAATAATTAGACTATATTTTAATTTGATAATTAATTATGTTTGAAATTGTAAGCAGTCTTTTTCATTTTAGCTAAGTTTCCTAAAATTAAAACTTTAAATACAATGTGGATCCGCCGGGACGAACTGTACAGACGTTGGGCCTACCGCGGTCGTATGGGTATTTCGCGTGAGTAATAATGGCAGAGCGAGAATTTTCGACACAGGGGATAGCAATAGTTTAATCAAACATGAATCTTTTATTGAGAGAGAGAGTACAGTTCTGTGCAAAAAGTTTGTCAGGTTCTGTCTAGGGGAGGAAGTAGTTGACTCACCATCGAGCATTATGTCAGGCACTAACATCCAAAGACGCCGCGAAAAGTCTTTGTTAATATGGGAGATAGGTTTAGAGTGAATGGGAAGAGACCTCACCATTTCATTGACACGATTAATCAGAGATTTACCATTTACTCTGCTGCTATATTTAATAGTCAAATAATAAAAATTACTTGTAATCAAAAATGAAATATTAAGTTTATTTATTAAGATGACATTTGTATTGAGGCAATTGTATTTTATACAACAAGCGAATAGCTATATTTTTTGTATTTGCAGGATTTGATTCTCGCCTTAAAAAATTTTCACTTTAGGAAGTTTACAATGGGTTACAAAAGCTACCTTTTTTGCATTAAGTACACCAGTGATTATTTACTTACGTTTATAAAATCGACTGCCGAAAATTGGCATTCCCTAATTTTGAACGTATATACTAATCCTGTTCACGCCATATCCTTTTTTCATTTTTAATGTCGGTTTCGCTCCTATATTCCCACTTCTATTAATATTAGCGATTTTTTAAATTTTTATCATATTTTTTAAATTTTAATTAAGAAATAATTTACTTTTATGGAGAAAATATAAATGGAAGATTAGGGGACATGTAGCGGTTTCTTTTTTTAGTACGTAATGTGACTACTAAAAAAGAAATCAAATTCTGCCAGTGGCGCACACATAGCACCCCTTTCAATGTTCAGAATGAACGCCTGAAATGGCAAGTATATTAGGGAAGCCGTCTAGTTACCTGCTCTTACTGGCAAACTTTATTATGATTCTGTTCATGACATTTTTTCACAATCACCGCGTTTTTTATTTTTTGCAAATTTCCTTTTTGTACCGAAATTCACTGGCCGACTTAAAAGAGCATCCTCCGGTCGCGCAACTAATGAAGGGGTTAAATTTTAAAATCTGATTTCCTGTTTAACCACACTTCCTAAAAACGACATTGTAACTTTTCTGTGATATTTTGTTGTATTTTTCAATTGATTACTTATCGTCTTTTCACAGTATCAACGCTTACAGCTAATCCCAACTCTTCTCTAAGCACTGTCGCCCGTTTGAAAGGTTCTTTCTCACTCATACTTATTAATACTTCTTTCTCTTCCTGAAATATTAATCGAGGACGGCCAATAGACTTCATAGAGGATAATAGGGGGATGTTCCTGTCTCCGTAAATTGTTTGTAGATTCTACAAATCGTTCTTTCGCTAAGTTGCAATACTTTCAATAGCTCGCGGACTGTCATTCCTGTTTGCCTATTTGAATTATTAATTTTCTGGTGGATAACGGTATATGGCGTGACATTTCGAAATTTTGTTGAACTTTATACACATTTCTTACAATTCGCTTCGATAATTGTAAATCGTGAATTACCATAAGTTTACAGCAACTGCTTTATTATCGCTTAATATTTGTGGTCACTTGTTATGTTTTTCGGCATCTAGTTATGTTTTTTATATATTGTGTAAAGTATAATTAAATAATAAACGTTGATTTCCTTTTAAAGTAATTGTAATAATTTTCTAAGTTTCAAATTTTCAGTTCCTCACATTATCTTCCCTCCCCCATAGCTATGGAAACTGTGGAATGGTGCCTATCCAAGTTATTGCAGCATCGCTCTGCTCTTGAAGTGATTAGTGCCTGTACTTGTGGGTATTGTTGGATAGCCGAACCTTTTCCAATAACTTGACAAACTTTTTGCACGGGACTGTACAGTACTATATAAAAGACAGTGAGAAAGTATTTGAAAAGCAAATGGACATAACGCACCTACAGCAACAGCTGGCTGACAGGTTTCAAATAACAGAGGAGCTTTTCGCGATCATTTCGGCATGGTGAAACATTAGAGACTTCACGTAGATGTCATTATAGAAACGATCCGGTTCTTACGATCTTAAATTTTCTACAACTTGAGTGTGAATCAGGCTTAAGTAGACGCATCACTAACCATTAACTCCATCTATACCACCCGCTGGTTACAAATGAATCCAGAGAGCTTTTAATATATATAGTACTGATGAACTTCCGGATTTGGGACACCTTACATACCCCCTGGCGGATTAACGAGGAAAATTACAATGCCAAAAGGAATATTTGTTTAGACATTTCTATTGGGGGATGTTGTATTCCGTTAACATAGGGAAGATCCGTTCCGCCAAATTTCTTAGCCGTCAGCAAGGATGGTGCCTTAACAGGAGGCGTCTTATCCCGGTTTGACTATAAGGCCGAATTCACACTGGCCAGCGATTGCGATCACGACTGTTGGCTTGCGACAGAGCATGCACACTGAAAACGACAGGCTTCACGATTTTTCAAATCGATCAATAGTAACTGCGTAAACAACAGCCAATAAGAGGTGATGTAGCATACAGCTCGTGCACATGGCATGAAAATGAAAGTACATATGTAACCAAATGCCTCCTTTCTATTGGCTATCGGAATGACGTATCCCCTGCAACCGCGACAAT
>WUQG02414707.1:0-15862 GCA_011317285.2 Androctonus mauritanicus | reverse complement strand
GTTCAAGTTCATTGCTGAAAGCAACAAATAGGATAAGCATGATAAACTGTTATTTAGAACAAAATTTTATTTGATCATTGTGTCGTTAATTTTATTGTCAAGCAACTTTAAACAGACATTCTTCACTGAGTTTTCGTATACTTAGGTCATACACGTGTTTAGGTCACAGTACTCTTTCTCTCCTAATCGAAATAAGTGAATTTTTTTATTCGATTTCCTTATATTTATTAAAAATATTGTTTGTACATTTTTATAGACAAATTCATGTCCGTATACACAAAAATGCAATTTAAATTAATTTTTAAATAATTTCTTTTTGCTTCTATAACATTGTTTTTTATTAACAAAATCTGATAATTAGTATTTAAGATAATGTAGAACATGTCAAACAGGTCAGATTATCAAATTATTGCACATTAATTAAAAATAAGTGTAGTATATTTCTGTATTTTTTAAATTATTTACTATAAAGCAATATTGTATAGGCCTACTATATGTACAGCTATAATGAGTTCTAGAACAGCAACTTTTGATTCTTAATATAGTAAAATAGAAAAGAAACAATATTATACAATCAAAAATTTAATAATTTTTATTATTTTTTAGCAAGGATAGATTTTAATGAAAAATTTTGCTGATGATCATGGTATATAATACAGTAGGATTTATTTTGTTTATTATTTTCGCATATTTTTGAACATAACAAAGAAAATATTATTTTAAAAATAAAAATATAAAACGATATGTATTACATGAACGATATTAACTTTTCAATATCAGTTACAATAGTTTTAATCTTTTTAAAAACACGAAAATCATGATTACAATCGGACTTATTTACAGTAATTTAGTACAAACCAGGCAGATCTAGTTAGATATTAATTTTGAGTCTGCAACTACCTGTTACTAGTTTTTATGTGCCTTTATTTTACTGTCTCAAGTTCTTAGAAATAAAGATACTGTATTATATAATTTAAAAATTTTATACAATTTTTACTTATCTATATAATCTTATTTGTATTGCTGAATATCTCGTTTTCCTCTAACGAAAATGGCACTCATAAATGGATAGATGCAGTTTTTTTTGGAACATACTGTATAATAATAATAGTTCTTAGAAAATATCTTTAAAATTTTATATTGTATTAAATTTCGCTAATGTCCATTTTAAAGAGAATTTTTGATTCACATCTTATACAATAAAATTATTAGACATTACCTATTATATTTCCACTATAATTTTCCGTTTTCACATTTTTTATTGGATTTATTTTAACTTTATTTTTTGCAGAATTCAGTCAATTAAAAATTGACTTTCACAGTGCTTATATTATTTTTAATTGTTTTCATATTTTTGATTTTTATTTTATAAAAAGTTATTTTTATTTTTTCATCTGTGAGTAACTTATATAATGTGAAATGCTGATTTTTCTTTATGGTAGAAAAATTAATAATTTCGAAATATTGAATTTAATGATATAAAATAAAATTTTATACAGTAGAACCCCGTTTATACGTTTCTCATTTCTATGTTTTTCGCGTTTACACGTTATGTTTTTGTACATTCTTTCGATTTTGCATGTAAAATCATCCCACATTCACGTTTTCCATTTATGCGTTTTCGCATTTGTACACTATTATTTTTATTCCCCCAGAGTCGTTTCGTCGCACTTATACATAAAATCCAATAAATCTTTGCCAAACTTTTTCGACAAAGGAACAATTTGTCATACTGTTCACTACATTATCTTACGAAATAGAAAGTAGAATGAATATAAAAATAAAACAAAAACTTATTCCATCTTTCTACTGACTCCAACTTTCTTTCACGTTTGGACTCATCCACATGAGAAGTTTCAGTTTTGATTTTACTTTTGTAATTCATTCTATACTACAGTACTGTACAGTTATTTTTCGCAGACAGCTACTGTACTATAAGTTACAATTTGGATATTACAGAGAGTGAAAGTAGGAGTGTTTTTGCAAAGGGTGAGCAATACAGTACAGTACACTACTTTACAATATTTGCATGAAGGCTTGATCTATGAATATAGTATTGCATCCAAAAAAAAAACTACAATTGATTCTTTCTTTATGCCAAAATAACTGCATTTGTCCATCATCGTTAATTACACTTCTTAATTTTAAGTTTTAATATATAGAAAAATCATATGTAATATAGTATGTACTTTAACTTTTTTAAATTTTAATGTATTTTTCAACATTAAAATTAAAATAAAAGGTTTCATTTTAACGTTAATCTCACTTGTACATAATTTTTATCAACCGGATGGGGTTCTACTGTATTCTATTCTCGTTAAATTTGATGATTTCGAATAAGTGTAAATTCTACAACTTGATTGTGTGAATATTAATATGAAACAAGATAACAAAAAAAAAATAAGAAGAAAAAATAAGTACTGTCCATAATCAATATGTTAAAATAATCAAAATTATATATTCAACCAGCATTTCAGTAGATTTTAATATAAAATATTTTTTTATATTTATAAATTTCATAAATCCTCTTTAATATTTTTGTCTTAATAAATAGAAAGAAAATAAAAAGCAAAATAACAGCTTATGGTTATTTTCTTACTTTTAGTTATAAAATCCAAAAATATGATTATGCTTCATTTATAGAATTAATAATATTTATTGATACTGAATAAAACAATACGGTATATAAATATGACATTAATAAATGTGATATACAGTAAAATAATGGTTCCATGATTGGGAAAGTGAGACAATGTCTCATGGATTGATATCATACCCGTAATATCATACTTAAAATCAACAAACAATTTACAGCATAAATAAATCAAAAATCAAGTAATGTAAAATTTTAATTGTTATAAACCAACAATTAATAAATATGGCACTCGTAAATATAACGCTAATATAAATATGATATTGTTTCTAATGCTATATACTGTATATATCAATCATAATGGCCTGTTTTTAATCTCTAAAAGCTAATTTTTGTTTCATAAGGGGGGCTTAATCTAATCAATTAAGATCCCTCATGAACTATTTTCTTAATTATATTTATTCGCCAATGATTTAATGATTTTAGAAAAAACTTCTGTACATGAATTTATTTAATGTTATTAAGATTAAAAATTGTCATCAGAATTAAATTTTTTTATACAGTATTTGTATTTTATCTCTCATTAATGGGTATATTTCAGTGATAACAGTTTCTGTTTTTTACGGTACCGTTCAAAATTACTGAATAATTATCGAAATATATACTAATTAACAATTTAAATATCTTATAATAAAATATTAACAACATTAATATAATAAATAAAGTTGTGAACAATTATTCATTGAAAACTCATAAAATTTGTCCATCATTTCATCACTATTTTCATTGAATATATAGTTTCTCAAATATAAAAATAATAAAAATGGAGAATATTAATATTTTAAAAAACGTTTTATATAAATTTTTTCACATAAAACGTTTTTTTTTTTAATTATAAAATTACTTTAATTATTTATGATACCAATCTAAAGATGATTATTGAAAATATTTTTTTTTCATTAAGTTAATTGAAAAAATATTTAAAATGCGAAAGAAATTTATTTCAAATAAAAATTTTTGAAAAATTAAGTTATTATTTAATATACAATTATTTTGTGTCTGTGATTTCATCACTAGAAATAATAATTTTCTGGTTTTCTCTTTTTACTAAAAAATAAAAAAATAATAAAAGATATATGAAAATGAATACGTATTAAATGACTTTCTTAACTTTTTATATTCTTTTTATTCGGTAAAATTCCAATTACTGTATATACATAGTTTAACTACATTTTTATGTATTGATGAAATTAAATATAATTATAATAAAAACATAAATGAAAACGTTTCTGTATCTGTTTTCATTAAAACTGTATCCTGCTTAGTGCTATTTCATTTGTTACTATCTATAGAATAATTAAAAAAAAAAAAAAAAAAAGTCAGTTATAGAATTATTATAAATGCTTATCAAATATATTTAATATATTTTATTTTAAAAGTATTTTATAAAAAATATATCTATACAGTTATTGCCGCGAATGAAATATATATATATGTATGTATACATTAATTTTATATCACAGTTATGCATTTTCTTCTTTCGACAGTTGGTTGTTTTCCGTTGTTAACGCTTCTTGAATGTCTAAATCCATCACAGAATTCTTTATTTTAGTTTTTTCTGCTAGTGATTTGTCACATAACTGAAGTAGACTAAGAATTACAGGAATTACAAACATTGCGTGCCAAACAGTTTGTAATGAGAGAACACACATGATTTTAAAAAAGGCTACTGACGTATAAAATGGTTCGAATGGTAAAACTGCAATTGCTAAAATGGTCGTAATTATGCCTTGGATTATAGGTACTCCTATTTCGTAAATTGATTTCTTAATTCTATCTTCTCCCGAAAGATTTCTTGCGGTTACAAACGAGAATGAGATATGAGTTGGATAATTAATAGAAAATCCCACACAAAGAATGAGAGAATACAGTAAGAGAATATCCATTTTGACATTAAAGAAGGAAACATAACCAATAGTTTCACATATGATACATAACACAATGGCAGATATGGATAGGGCGCAAGTTATATTTGGAACAAATATGAAAAACACTAAGCACACTAGAGTTGAACTGATAAGAATCGTCTGATATACCATATTTTCAATTAAAAGTGCTTGTTCTATCAAATGAAAGACTACGCTGTGGATTCTCACACGGATTGGAAATGTGTCAACCATCTTGTAAAGATCTTTTAGCACATTAATTTCAGTTTGTTGACTATAAATATCCTTCAGTAAAATTAACAAACGAGTAGTAACGATCTCTGTATAATTCTTGTTAAAAATGATATCATCCTTAAATTCTCTTGCTTGAGGAAATCGTAAAAAAACGTTTCTTAAGCCATCTATAAAGTCCTGTTTGTTAGACATGTTATATCCTCTTAAAGAAAACTTTCCTACTGGCATTTTAGCAAATAATTTATAATATTTTAACCATGAAATTCTTAGAGAAGAATCGGCTACGTTTGGATGCGATTCAAAAGTCCTCAGAATATCTTCCAATGAATTCTGAACATCTTCATCAGCATAGTTCAGAGGATGATCAATGATAATGTGAACTGGATAATAATATTTGTTAAAATATTTAAAGAACAGCTTCGTATAAATATTTATAGAAGAATTATCACTGAGTAAATCAGAAAATTCGTTTCCCTTTTTTATTTGAATAAATCCCGAAATTCCTATTGCAAGATTGATAAAGAGGATAATGATAACTATAATTTTTGTTATTGGGAATGTCAACAGACGGCCAATATTATCTCGAAATTTCGCCATTAAGTATTCTTCTTGCTTGTTAATCTTCTTCACTTGATCGAAAGTTTCATCTTTTGATATATCTAAAAAGATAATAATTATAATTATTTTCATTATTTTTTATAATTAAATTTTTAATTAATTAAATAAATTACATTTAATTTACAATAAATGTAAATTAAATGTCATTATATGCATTTTTATCATTATATGCAGTAATTGGCTGATAAATTGGCTAAAGATGCTGTGGTGACTGGAGGTCAAGGTTATAATAAATGTTCACATGGTAATAAGGCAATTATGGAATGGAATGCTCGTTACGTGTAGTCTGATACTGCTTCTAAGACAAAAGTGTTTTGGCCAGATGTGTATAGCAGATTGCAAAATATTAGTGTGACTCCTGATTTTGTGTTGACTCAGTTTTTGACAGGTCATGGTCTTTTTAATGATTATAAGTTTTGGTTTGGTTTATGCGAGACAGCCAGTTGTCATTGTAATGAAAACGTTCGACAAACACCTATAGGCTACATCTATTATTTGTTTGTGGATGTTATAAGGGGATGAGAGAGGAGAGAGTGGTTTCTGTACACGAGAGGATGCCGAAGAGGTGACATATGACAAATATTTGGAAAAGGAGACTCATAATAATATAATTGGTTTAATGAATAACATTTATAAGGGTTTAAAAAAGAGAAACAGCTAGGTTTGTGGTGATGGGATTGTACTGGGATGGATAATTGTTGGTCTTAGGGTTTTGTTTGTGGTTAATTGACTGTTTGTGACTGTCATGCGATTTGTAATTTGTAATTAAGTCGAAATTTATACTGAAGTACGAGTGATGTAAAATAAAATATTAAAACAAAAAATATTAAATAATATGATTTGGATGAAAAAAATAAATAAATAAAAATTGGTAAGTAATTCAATAAGTGAATATTGTTTACTGAAATGTTTATTACATTTTTTTACGTATTTTTTAAGTTAATAAACACTCAGATTACTCGGAGAAAAATATAACGAATGTATTAATGGATATTAAATAATATTCGAATCAGTCGACGTTATTGATACATTATATCGATTTTTTAAAATAATGTTTACTATAATTTTAATTGTAATTGTAAAATTTGTTTTATTGATTATTGTTACACTTTGGATTAAAAAAATATGTAGAATAGGGTCAGATTCGTATCGAAAACAAGATATGAATGTGTTAACAGTTAAAAGCAAGGACGGCAACGTCATAACGATTGATGGCTTGGGAAGCCGAGGTTTTCTATCAATACGAAAAGATAAAAGAACAGCAGCTTTCCCAGAGTTGTTTGACAGAATCATTAATTACTTCTCCGCTTATCTGCACTTCATTTTTCAATCTAGTCACGTGCCAGTCACGTGCCAATGAAGGAAACCGATCAGTGTCAATTACCCACGTGTTATACACGTGCCTTTTCCAATAATGTGGGATGCTCCCGATAGTAAGTAAAGTCGTATCGTTACTTTAAATCGCAATCGATACATTTTTAATAGATAACAGTTAATTTTATGTTAAAAAAAAAATCATTAAAATTACATTTAAAAAATTAATAAATATGTCGATATTAAGTCTATTTAATTAATTTATTTATTTATCTTTTTTGCTTTTATTAAAATTTATTTATGTTTAAAGCAAACTCTGTTTGCGTTAAAAAATGATCTCATAAAAGAAAAACCAGTTTTTTAATGAAATTATAAAACTGGTTTTCTTTTATGAAATAAATAAAACCAAATAAATAAATAATAACCGCATTTAATAATAAATTTTAAACAAATTATTTTAAATTTAAAAAAGTCCAATTCTGTAAAACCGAATCATTATTTTCTATCAATGACGGTTTTAAATAATTTATTAAATTTAAATTTTGAAGTAATTATTCCGTTTTTTATTTCATCTTTATATCCATTATTAAATTCTTATTATTGACATAAATTAAAGTGCAAGTTCTCCATATTTATTAAAATATGGCGGAGGAGAACTTGCACTTTAATTTATGTCAATAATTAACATTTATTAACATTTTAATAAATGTTAAAATCAATAATAATTCTTAATCCAGTGGTGTCACTACAATAATAATTCTTAATCCAGTGGTGCCGGAAGTGCGGCCCGCACCGGGTGACATCATGGTAGCTGTGACATCCAATGTTTTCAAACGTATGTTAAAAAAATTAAAATTTTTTGCCTATTTTACAAATGTAAGCTCTTTTTAATACACAACCAAGCACTAAGGTATCTAGTATATGTAAGTATGGTTTACATATATGACTAAGCACTAAAGTACTTAGTATATATAAACATGGCTTACATATAGAACTAAAGTACTTAGTACTGTATATATATAAGCATGTGTTACATATACGATCAAGCACTAAGGTATATAGTATATATAAGCATGGCTTACATATAAAACTAAGATACCTAGTATATATATAAGCATGGATTACATATACGACCAAGCACTAAGATACTTAGTATACAGTATATAAGTATGGCTTACATATGACCAAGCACTAAGGTACCTAGTATATATAAATATGGCTTACATATGATCAAGCACTAAGGTACCTAGTATATATAAATATGGCTTACATATGACCAAGCACTAAGGTACCTAGTATATATAAGTATGGCTTACATATACGACCAAGCATTAAGATATCTAGTATATGTAAGTATGGCTTACATATACTATGTAAATAGGTTCTAACAATAAATGATATCCCGTATGAACTCTTAAATCCATGCTTTCTAACGACCAAACATTTTATACAATATTGAGAGAGAATGGGTGACATCAATGATAGGAACGTCATGCTGCTTAATCACATTTGTTCCAAAATTTTGAAGAGTTTTTAAGGAAGTAAACAGATTTATTCAGAGGAAAACTGAGTTTTAGAATAGTAGTATATAAAGGAAGAGTATCCTATATACTATATAACATCACATAATGCCATTGTTTTCAGGATATACTGATAACAAATGGCATTTAGCCTAAATGATAATATTTTTAGAAAAATGTCAGTTATATCATTATATGTCAATCGTGAATTGAAAAATATTAACCTATATTTTGATAATTATTTTCGACGATATTTTTACTGACCATTTGATACGTCTAGCATCGAAAACTTGCTATTATTATTATTATTATTATTATTGCTAAAATCTTTAATAGAAATAGCCTATATAGACAATTCAGTTCATCGTTATTTGTATAGGTCTAATACAAAGATCTTTAAGTCGACCTTGCCACAATCTAACAACAACAGTTTAAAAATTAGGCTGCAATAAATCATAAATAAAGTTTAAGCAGAGCAATTTCTCAAAATTATACTGACCTATTTAACTAGATCATTAAATTGCAAAAACATGGTTTCTTTTGTAAATTTAATTACGTTACTAATCTATTATAATTTGTGGATTAATATAGAATAGATTATCGATAGTTTAGAATTCATAAAGTAAATTACCACAGTGTATTGGTTTCATGTAATTATAAGAAGGAAATTTTGATCAAGTAAAAAATTATTTTTATTACACATTTTATGAAAATTTTATTCTAATTTTTAAACAAAAATATGATATTAAATCAGATTATATATTTGAAACATATTAATCTAAAAAATAATAATAACAGTTACGAGTAAAATAGAAACTTATCAAGTATTTTAAGCTGTTATAAATACGAATATTGATTAAACACCACCATCTACTTCAGTTAAATGACTGATATAAAGTCTGGAAAGATGATATAGGGTGGGAGAGACGGCGCAGCTAAGTATATTCACATTCTGGAGCCAAGATGACATTGTGTTAATGATTATGGCATACAGTAACTGCCATTCATTTGTTTGAAAAACGTAGACACTGATGTACTTTATCTAAGATAATTAAATAATCCACATTATGCTAAAACCGGGAGAGATGACTCACCTTTTCTTGTTTACTGATAAAATTATTAATAATCATAATCATAAACTTTTATTATTCAAAATAGTTTACATAGAACCATATGCAAAAAATAATGTCGAAAATTAGTTAATCAAAATGAAAAATGTCAAAAAAAGTTGTTTATTTTGCTACTTTTTTCATTTTGCTTAATTAATTTTTGATATTACTTTTTGCATATGGTTCCACGTAAGGTATTTTGAATAATAAAACTTTTTGATTATGATTATTAACAATTTTAATCAGTAAACGAAAAATAATAATAATAAAACAAGATGCGCCATCTCTCCCGGTTTTACCTTAATTAAGTTTATATTTATTTTCAAAACTAAATTTTATATTTTAAACAGAAATGTATTTTGATACCAAGAATAACTATTGAAAGATTGTATTCATCAATATAAATTGATACAGACAGCTGTAACATTAATATCTAAGGCTGACCTTGAATCCAAATAACTTTCATACATACTCTGTGCTAACTAAACAAGCATTTCTGGAAAGAACTAATGGTCTAATTTCCAAATTTTTTCTTTATTTTGTAATGATTAAAGTATAAATCATCAAGTTCATTTTAAACGGCATAATATCTATGTTTCATTTTATAAAAATCTATAAAATAGTTCAAAAATTATTATATAGAAACCACATAAGCTTGAATGTTCGCCATTTTTAAATGGATGAAAGTGTATGGTTAATTAACCTTATTTTGAAATTTTACTTTAATAGTCTGACTATTCTGCTATTTTGTAAAAATAAAATAATTTTAAAGTTATCACAGAGAAACCTTTGAACATCGAACATCCTTTTTAAATCGTTCAAACTAGTGTGTTAAGTGTTGTGGCTTCGAAGTTAGCTTTGACAGTAGAACATCACTATCGTATTTTATAGATTGTATTAATAAGTTCAAAAGTTATTAGTGGTGATATACTGAGAGATAACTTGATGAACTTACAAGTTCCACTTTTGAAGGTGAGCTAACCAACAAAATTTTATTTTAAAGTTTTGATTATCTCTATATAAATAAATTAAAAATTTTATCAAAAAAGTATTCTGTAGAAGTAAATATTATACAAAAATATCTTAAGTTGTTAGAATAAATTTATATGTATATTTATAATTTAATTATGTTAAAAATTCTAAGAAATAAAATTCATAAAATTTAGTTTTATTATTTTAACTTTAATATATTCAATATTATCTTTCAGTCCTACATTTATCTAATAAATTTTAGTCAAGTTATTAAAGTAAAATTAGAAATGAGATGATTAACCATACACTTAAAGTGTATGGTTAATCATTGCACATACTTATGGGGATGTTCACCATTTTTAAATAGTGAGCATTCAAGCTTATGTGGTTTCTATACAACAATTTTTGAACTATTTTACAGATTTTAACAAACATTATAGTTTAGATAAATTTATAAAAAAAATAGATTAACTTTCTCAAATTCTTTTTGTAGTTTATAATATTCGATAATTATTTTAAAATCTTAAAATAAAAATAAAAAAGAAATCGTAATTTTACTGGTTTATTTTAAATTTTGTTATTATTTTTTTATACGAAAAAAATATTAAAATTCAGGTTTATTACTTTTATTCTTTTACGGAAATGCAAACAGTTGAAAACAGAAATCCAGTTTCCAAGAAATATTCGACAGACTAATGTACCAAATTTAATAATTTGTTTCAGTTATCTAGAAACAAAATATTAACAAATTAAATGTTTTAATGTTAACTTATTTCTTATATTTTTAACTGTATTTAAACAAAATTTTGAAGATTTTTAGCAAGAAACTTTTATGAGTGGAATCCTAAATGACGCTAACATATTATTATAACACCCACTGTATGAACAAATTAAAATTCGGTGAAGTGACTTCAAACAAATGTATCTTAATATTAACTTCGTACTCTTTTAGCTGTATCAGCCTCATCGTCATTACGACCTGTAGTTGTCGTTCAAAATCCCGCGGTGGGTCCACATCCTTCACCGGTGACTTGTCCAAATTGCCAGGCCGATGTTACAACCAGGATAGAAATCGAGCCTTCAACAAGAACCCATCTGATGGCATTTATATTGCTTCTTCTGTAAGATTAAATTATTGTATTTAGCGTTGAAGTTAATAGATATTTTTCATAACTTGAATTCTTTTGAGTTTCTGCCAAGTAGATAGTAGATAACATTACATAAATCATGTAGACATCCATGGCAGAACCTTATTAGTAACTCGAAGAAACCGGAAAAGTGCGAGTTATCGGGGTTTTATACGCTTATATTTATGATTCCACAGTAAATTTATATTGAACTGAAAAGAAAACGAAAATAAATGTTCTTGCTGCCACTTTTTGTAACCGATGTCAAAGTGTTCTTTGGACATCTAAGAATCTGGGGAAAATAGTGGACAACGATTTTTTCAAATATCACATTCGCAAATCGCCATTTAACGTGTACAAAATTGGTTGAAAATTAGACTTTCTTTCAGAAATTTAATTTTATACTTCAAATATTTATGATTTTGGAAACCTAGATGTCTTATTTGGCATTCATTATTGAAGATTTGGCGTGTTTATGATTTATCTACAGTTTGAGACCAACCCAGCCGAAAAAAACATATTGGTTGCAAAGTTATAAGCAATTTAAAATTGAAGTCACCCTCAAAAAATGTCTTGATTTTTATCAATTTTTCACCCAAAATAGCGATTTAAAAATGTGGTTCTTCGAAAAATTGATGTTCTCTTTTTTTCCTGAGTTTTGAGATGTCCAAGGAACATTTTGACACCACCTTCAAAGTGGTGGCAACAAAAAATTCTCTGTCAATTTTTTTTTTGTTTATTTCATTTGAAATTTCTGTGGAATTACACATCAGCCTGTCAAACTGAAAGACTAGAAACTCCATCTAAGCCTTAATTTTTTATAAAATGTATGATGAAATTTCTCAAAGCTTGGGTTCTTTAAAACACTTGGCCGATTTTTTTTGATTGTTCAGATGAAACTGACATTTGTGAGTTTTATTCATTTTTTGCACATTTAGATACAAAACCATATACTAAATCAATACAAAATATTGAAAGCCATCAACCAGGACACGCATTTTATCGCAAATCATTTAAGAGATTCAGATTTGATATTAATTTAATGAAATTTTAAATGAAGTAAGATTAATGGCTAGCATTTTCTTAATTTAGTGGGGTAAGATTATTCAGTTCAGTTTACATTTTGATCTGAAGTTTCGAGGTTGAGAAAATGGCATGATACATTGCGAGGATCGAATTTAGGCTACACGTGCAAAATTAGTGCCTTGAAAATAATTTTCTATTAGTTCCTAATTTTTTCTTGGACTTGGGCCGGTTAAAATAGGTGGTTTGTTTTCTCAAACAATTAGGAGTTTAACCAAGTTTTTTAAAGGGAGGATGTGGGTGGGGGGCGGTCATTCAATACACCTCCACGCCTATGCTAGTACTTCAGGTGGGAAAGATTTTATGTCACATGTTTGGCATTTTTTAAAAGATGAGCAGCAAAAAATTGAAAATTATGTTTGACTATCAATGGCAAGCACCAAGTTGCTGCTTTTTTGGGCCTACAAAAAATGTTTGGAATTCCCACTTGTTTCGACAACATAGCGTGAAATAAACATCATAATAGGTACAACTTGGCTTTTAACAACATTTGAAAAGACTTGTATACCATGACCAATTGGTCTTATCTCATCGGGATCTTGTTTTCTAAATCGATGATTTGACAGACACAAAATAACTTTTAATCTGTTGCCTCTGGCTCTTAGCACAATGATGGTAATTAAAATTTTACAATATATGGTTGAAAAAAAAAATGATAAGGATCTGTCGGAGACCAAAACGAAGACAGTTGCTGGAAACCCAAAACGCGACAACCGAAATTGATTTATAATAGACCTCATTTATAATAAACAATGGCAGGAATTTAAAACCTATAAGGGACAATCTAAAATTTATTCCGAGCTATTCAGAAGTCAAATCTCACAAGTATAGGTACAAAAACTGTGATTTTGTATACTATTTTTTTCCATGATATTGTTTTTTGGAAATGCCAAGTCGTTGCCTTAAAGCGAAGCTTTTTAAAATTTATGAAAATACACATAAGTTAGAATTTGAAACTAAAATTTTAAAAATTTAACTAATAAAGAGACTGTCAGGCTTTTGGGTCACCAATTCTCTACGGTGCAATCAAATCTTTTAAAAGTGAATATTTCTGTTATAGAGGAATAACAATTCGATGGAACTGTTTGCATTGGCTAGTTTTTGAGCTAACAAGACCTTTTGGACAGACAGAAAAGTTCACAAACATGCAAAATGGGGAAAAAAGGCAAAAAATCTCTCTCTCTTTGAGCTAAGATAAATATATTTAGTAGTCTCGACCATGTATCATAATCATTATATATCCCCTCCAATGCTAATATTGCCCAGCGTACGGGAATCAAACGCGCAAAAAGAACTATGGTTCAAAAGAAGAAAATTGTTTATTATATGTTCCATCAGGCTACCTATTTTAACAGATGATAGGCCTTAGACCGATTTGCCTGCTCATATTTTGCCAAATCATTTTGATCGAATTTGGGTTCAGATATTATGTAATGAATCGTACATTTTTTTTAATTGAGCCTAAAACTATTGCGTGACATACTCATCACTCAAAAATTGTCAAAAGTGTTTAGAATCTGCCATTTTCCGAAATTAGTGAATAATTTTATTTCTGGAAAAATGTGTTCTTGTCAATATCTTATTGACTTCTTCCCCCTCTATACCTAATGACTTCTGCTGCCCCACCTTTTCAACTTAAACAAGTAAAAACAAAAGGCGTACATTCGTTTAGTGGTTTATTGGATGACACCTATTATATTTCTATTATCCCACCATGTCGTGACTTCCCCCACTACCAAGAAAAGGACGCGCGGTACAGCGCCTGAAGCAGAAGTGGGGAATCGGCTTCGGCGTTATTAGGTCATATGTTAGTGAAAATTAAGGCGATGCGTTAATTGCCAAGCCAAAAAAAACGTTCAATTGCCCCCGGGACGCCAAGGGATTCACATCGTTTACTGATTAAAAGACACTCGCGTAAAAAGTTCGTTTACTTGTTACAAGTGACTAAAAGTTCGATTGAAGACTTCATTCATCATCGTCGCTGTGTTGACAAATTGCAAAATTGTGTCACATGACTTGCTTGTTTGGAGGACAACAATTGGAGACGCTACGACCCAAAGACATCAACATGCAGTTTCAACAGGTGAATATCCTAAAAATTTGGAGTGCCTATAAAAATACTCTTAAACGTATTTCTTTGCTAGACAAAAAACAATTAGTACATTACACAAAACTAGGGAGGTAAAATAAGAAATGTCTCAGATCACGTGTACGTCACCCGAGGCGAAGCCGAGGGTGATGTATACGTGATCTGGGACATTTCTTATTTTACTTCCCGAGTTGTGTATACCATTTTTCAGGCCGACGACGGCGGAAAGTAACAATTCCCTCTCACTTAACGGGAGGGAAACGGCACCTCCCGCTCGGAGGCCTGAAAATATTTTTTCCGCACGCATTTTATTAAGAATGCAAAAAATAGTCAAGAATCGGTTAAAAACAACAATTCCAGCCGTTTTGAGACCGTTTTTCCACTAAAAGTAAGGTTAGATTCCAATATATTGTTTTTGCCATATAATAGAAACAGGTTTCAACATGAAAATGCAAGGGAATAAAAAACAATGAAAATTCATATCATTTGAAATAATATAACTATGTGTAATTTTGAGGGCGGTGGTAGAGTCCTTCAAACAGTGCCGAGATGTGCTTCGACGCATTCGTTAAAAAATGTATTGTTTCTAATACGTGTGGAAATTGACATTGTCACACTCGTTGCAAAAACGAAGATAAGTCGGCTCCACCTTCGGCCTTCCAATGCCAATTTTTCGCACTAGTTAGGAAAAGTACTATTCTGGGGCAAAAAATTTTTGGATTCATATTCTTCCTGATCCAACAATTCCAGAAAAGTCGCGTTCGATTACGTGACGTCTTTTGGAAAAATTTAATTTTTTCGAGCCATGCAGAGCCATGCGCTGCATTGCTGGATACAAAATATCATCGGCCGCCTGAAATGGGGGTGAAGGGTGGTAGAAATTTCGTTTGGGGTTTAAACGTTAATATTGAGAACTATTTAACACATTCCTGCCGATTTGAACCTGAAGAGTTTTTTTTCATACAGCCATGCAGAGCCATTGCAATGCACGGTGGGGCTCTGCATGGCACACCGAAATTTCATTTCTGGGGCGAAAATTTGTTAGATTCATATTATTTGGGATGCATTAACTCTGAAAATACCTTGTTTGATCACGTGATGTGTTCTAGGAAAAAAAATTTTTGGAGCCTCACAGAGCAATTTACCGTTTCTAGGGTAATAATCATGATCAGTAAATTTCATTTTGTACGGAGTTTTTCTAGACGCAAATCTCATAAAATCGTGTTGAATTTTTTCAAATTTTTTGCAGTCTTGCAT